>JBAIAA010001439.1:0-71450 GCA_037893245.1 Crossaster papposus | reverse complement strand
ACATATTTCTTATGCACACTTCTTTCCCTTTACATATTTCTTATGCACACTTCTTTCCCTTTACATATTTCTTATGCACACTTATTTCCCTTTACATATTTCTTATGCACACTTCTTTCCCTTTACATATTTCTTATGCACACTTCTTTCCCTTTACATATTTCTTATGCACACTTCTTTCCCTTTACATATTTCTTATGCACACTTCTTTCCCTTTACATATTTCTTATGCACACTTCTTTCCATTTACATATTTCTTATGCACACTTCTTTCCCTTTACATATTTCTTATGCACACTTCTTTCCCTTTACATATTTCTTATGCACACTTCTTTCCCTTTACATATTTCGTATGCACACTTCTTTCCCTTTACATATTTCTTATGCACACTTCTTTCCCTTTACATATTTCTTATGCACACTTCTTTCCCTTTACATATTTCTTATGCACACTTCTTTCCCTTTACATATTTCTTATGCACACTTCTTTCCCTTTACATATTTCTTATGCACACTTCTTTCCCTTTACATATTTCTTATGCACACTTCTTTCCCTTTACATATTTCTTATGCACACTTCTTTCCCTTTACATATTTAACTCGAGGGCTTGTTGCCACATCATGTGTTTATTTCTTATGCACACTTCTTTCCCTTTACATATTTCTTATGCACACTTCTTTCCCTTTACATATTTCTTATGCACACTTCTTTCCCTTTACATATTTCGTATGCACACTTCTTTCCCTTTACATATTTCTTATGCACACTTCTTTCCCTTTACATATTTCTTATGCACACTTCTTTCCCTTTACATATTTCTTATGCACACTTCTTTCCCTTTACATATTTCTTATGCACACTTCTTTCCCTTTACCTATTTCTTATGCACACTTCTTTCCCTTTACATATTTAACTCGAGGGCTTGTTCCCACATCATGTGTTTATTTCTTATGCACACTTCTTTCCCTTTACATATTTAACTCGAGGGCTTGTTCCCACATCATGTGTTTATTTCTTATGCACACTTCTTTCCCTTTACATATTTCTTATGCACACTTCTTTCCCTTTACATATTTCTTATGCACACTTCTTTCCCTTTACATATTTAACTCGAGGGCTTGTTCCCACATTATGTGTTTATTTCTTATGCACACTTCTTTCCCTTTACATATTTCTTATGCACCCTTCTTTCCCTTTACATTTTTCTTATGCACACTTATTTCCCTTTACATATTTCTTATGCACACTTCTTTCCCTTTACATATTTCTTATGCACACTTCTTTCCCTTTACATATTTCTTATGCACACTTCTTTCCCTTTACATATTTCTTATGCACACTTCTTTCCCTTTACATATTTCTTATGCACACTTCTTTCCCTTTACATATTTCTTATGCACACTTCTTTCCCTTTACATATTTCTTATGCACACTTCTTTCCCTTTACATATTTCTTATGCACACTTCTTTCCCTTTACATATTTCTTATGCACACTTCTTTCCCTTTACATATTTCTTATGCACACTTCTTTCCCTTTACATATTTCTTATGCACACTTCTTTCCCTTTACATATTTAACTCGAGGGCTTGTTCCCACATCATGTGTTTATTTCTTATGCACACTTCTTTCCCTTTACATATTTCTTATGCACACTTCTTTCCCTTTACATATTTCTTATGCACACTTCTTTCCCTTTACATATTTAACTCGAGGGCTTGTTCCCACATCATGTGTTTATTTCTTATGCACACTTCTTTCCCTTTACATATTTCTTATGCACACTTCTTTCCCTTTACATATTTCTTATGCACACTTATTTCCCTTTACATATTTCTTATGCACACTTCTTTCCCTTTACATATTTCTTATGCACACTTCTTTCCCTTTACATATTTCTTATGCACACTTCTTTCCCTTTACATATTTCTTATGCACACTTCTTTCCCTTTACATATTTCTTATGCACACTTCTTTCCATTTACATATTTCTTATGCACACTTCTTTCCCTTTACATATTTCTTATGCACACTTCTTTCCCTTTACATATTTCTTATGCACACTTCTTTCCCTTTACATATTTCGTATGCACACTTCTTTCCCTTTACATATTTCTTATGCACACTTCTTTCCCTTTACATATTTCTTATGCACACTTCTTTTCCTTTACATATTTCTTATGCACACTTCTTTCCCTTTACATATTTCTTATGCACACTTCTTTCCCTTTACATATTTCTTATGCACACTTCTTTCCCTTTACATATTTCTTATGCACACTTCTTTCCCTTTACATATTTCTTATGCACACTTCTTTCCCTTTACATATTTAACTCGAGGGCTTGTTGCCACATCATGTGTTTATTTCTTATGCACACTTCTTTCCCTTTACATATTTCTTATGCACACTTCTTTCCCTTTACACATTTCTTATGCACACTTCTTTCCCTTTACATATTTCGTATGCACACTTCTTTCCCTTTACATATTTCTTATGCACACTTCTTTCCCTTTACATATTTCTTATGCACACTTCTTTCCCTTTACATATTTCTTATGCACACTTCTTTCCCTTTACATATTTCTTATGCACACTTCTTTCCCTTTACATATTTCTTATGCACACTTCTTTCCCTTTACATATTTAACTCGAGGGCTTGTTCCCACATCATGTGTTTATTTCTTATGCACACTTCTTTCCCTTTACATATTTAACTCGAGGGCTTGTTCCCACATCATGTGTTTATTTCTTATGCACACTTCTTTCCCTTTACATATTTCTTATGCACACTTCTTTCCCTTTACATATTTCTTATGCACACTTCTTTCCCTTTACATATTTAACTCGAGGGCTTGTTCCCACATTATGTGTTTATTTCTTATGCACACTTCTTTCCCTTTACATATTTCTTATGCACCCTTCTTTCCCTTTACATTTTTCTTATGCACACTTATTTCCCTTTACATATTTCTTATGCACACTTCTTTCCCTTTACATATTTCTTATGCACACTTCTTTCCCTTTACATATTTCTTATGCACACTTCTTTCCCTTTACATATTTCTTATGCACACTTCTTTCCCTTTACATATTTCTTATGCACACTTCTTTCCCTTTACATATTTCTTATGCACACTTCTTTCCCTTTACATATTTCTTATGCACACTTCTTTCCCTTTACATATTTCTTATGCACACTTCTTTCCCTTTACATATTTCTTATGCACACTTCTTTCCCTTTACATATTTCTTATGCACACTTCTTTCCCTTTACATATTTCTTATGCACACTTCTTTCCCTTTACATATTTAACTCGAGGGCTTGTTCCCACATCATGTGTTTATTTCTTATGCACACTTCTTTCCCTTTACATATTTCTTATGCACACTTCTTTCCCTTTACATATTTCTTATGCACACTTCTTTCCCTTTACATATTTAACTCGAGGGCTTGTTCCCACATCATGTGTTTATTTCTTATGCACACTTCTTTCCCTTTACATATTTCTTATGCACACTTCTTTCCCTTTACATATTTCTTATGCACACTTCTTTCCCTTTACATATTTCTTATGCACACTTCTTTCTCTTTACATATTTCTTATGCACACTTCTTTCCCTTTACATATTTCTTATGCACACTTCTTTCCCTTTACATATTTCTTATGCACACTTCTTTCCCTTTACATATTTCTTATGCACACTTCTTTCCCTTTACATATTTCTTATGCACACTTCTTTCCCTTTACATATTTAACTCGAGGGCTTGTTCCCACATCATGTGTTTATTTCTTATGCACACTTCTTTCCCTTTACATATTTCTTATGCACACTTCTTTCCCTTTACATATTTCTTATGCACACTTCTTTCCCTTTACATATTTAACTCGAGGGCTTGTTCCCACATCATGTGTTTATTTCTTATGCACACTTCTTTCCCTTTACATATTTCTTATGCACACTTCTTTCCCTTTACATATTTCTTATGCACACTTCTTTCCCTTTACATATTTCTTATGCACACTTCTTTCCCTTTACATATTTCTTATGCACACTTCTTTCCCTTTACATATTTCTTATGCACACTTCTTTCCCTTTACATATTTCTTATGCACACTTCTCTCCCTTTACATATTTCTTATGCACACTTCTTTCCCTTTACATATTTCTTATGCACACTTCTTTCCCTTTACATATTTCTTATGCACACTTCTTTCCCTTTACATATTTCTTATGCACACTTCTTTCCCTTTATTATTTCTTATGCACACTTCTTTCCCTTTACATATTTCTTATGCACACTTCTTTCCCTTTACATATTTCTTATGCACACTTCTTTCCCTTTACATATTTCTTATGCACACTTCTTTCCCTTTACATATTTCTTATGCACACTTATTTCCCTTTACATATTTCTTATGCACACTTCTTTCCCTTTACATATTTAACTCGAGGGCTTGTTCCCACATCATGTGTTTATTTCTTATGCACACTTCTTTCCCTTTACATATTTAACTAGAGGGCTTGTTCCCACATCATGTGTTTATTTCTTATGCACACTTCTTTCCCTTTACATATTTCTTATGCACACTTCTTTCCCTTTACATATTTCTTATGCACACTTCTTTCCCTTTACATATTTAACTCGAGGGCTTGTTCCCACATCATGTGTTTATTTCTTATGCACACTTCTTTCCCTTTACATATTTCTTATGCACACTTCTTTCCCTTTACATATGTCTTATCCACACTTCTTTCCCTTTACATATTTCTTATGCACACTTCTTTCCCTTTACATATTTCTTATGCACACTTCTTTCCCTTTACATATTTCTTATGCACACTTCTTTCCCTTTACATATTTCTTATGCACACTTCTTTCCCTTTACATATTTCTTATGCACACTTCTTTCCCTTTACATATTTCTTATGCACTCTTCTTTCCCTTTACATATTTCTTATGCACACTTCTTTCCCTTTACATATTTCTTATGCACACTTCTTTCCCTTTACATATTTCTTATGCACACTTCTTTCCCTTTACATATTTCTTATGCACACTTCTTTCCCTTTACATATTTCTTATGCACACTTCTTTCCCTTTACATATTTCTTATGCACACTTCTTTCCCTTTACATATTTCTTATGCACACTTCTTTCCCTTTACATATTTCTTATGCACACTTCTTTCCCTTTACATATTTCTTATGCACACTTCTTTCCCTTTACATATTTCTTATGCACACTTCTTTCCCTTTACATATTTCTTATGCACACTTCTTTCCCTTTACATATTTCTTATGCACACTACTTTCCCTTTACATATTTCTCATGCACACTTCTTTCCCTTTACATATTTCTTATGCACACTTCTTTCCCTTTACATATTTCTTATGCACACTTCTTTCCCTTTACATATTTCTTATGCACACTTCTTTCCCTTTACATATTTCGTATGCACACTTCTTTCCCTTTACATATTTCTTATGCACACTTCTTTCCCTTTACATATTTCTTATGCACACTTCTTTCCCTTTACATATTTCTTATGCACACTTCTTTCCCTTTACATATTTCGTATGCACACTTCTTTCCCTTTACATATTTCTTATGCACACTTCTTTCCCTTTACATATTTCTTATGCACACTTCTTTCCCTTTACATATTTCTTATGCACACTTCTTTCCCTTTACATATTTCTTATGCACACTTCTTTCCCTTTACATATTTCGTATGCACACTTCTTTCCCTTTACATATTTCTTATGCACACTTCTTTCCCTTTACATATTTCTTATGCACACTTCTTTCCCTTTACATATTTCTTATGCACACTTCTTTACCTTTACATATTTGTTATGCACACTTCTTTCCCTTTACATATTTCTTATGCACACTTCTTTCCCTTTACATATTTCTTATGCACACTTCTTTCTCTTTACATATTTCTTATGCACACTTCTTTCCCTTTACATATTTCTTATGCACACTTCTTTCCCTTTACATATTTCTTATGCACACTTCTTTCCCTTTACATATTTCTTATGCACACTTCTTTCCCTTGACATATTTCTTATGCACACTTCTTTCCCTTTACATATTTCTTATGCACACTTCTTTACCTTTACATATTTCTTATGCACACTTCTTTCCCTTTACATATTTCTTATGCACACTTCTTTCCCTTTACATATTTCTTATGCACACTTCTTTCCCTTTACATATTTATTATGCACACTTCTTTCCCTTTACATATTTCTTATGCACACTTCTTTCCCTTTACATATTTCTTATGCACACTTCTTTCCCTTTACATATTTCTTATGCACACTTCTTTCCCTTTACATATTTCTTATGCACACTTCTTTACCTTTACATATTTCTTATGCACACTTCTTTCCCTTTACATATTTCTTATGCACACTTCTTTCCCTTTACATATTTCTTATGCACACTTCTTTCCCTTTACATATTTCTTATGCACACTTCTTTCCCTTTACATATTTCTTATGCACACTTCTTTCCCTTTACATATTTATTATGCACACTTCTTTCCCTTTACATATTTATTATGCACACTTCTTTCCCTTTACATATTTAACTCGAGGGCTTGTTCCCACATCATGTGTTTATTTCTTATGCACACTTCTTTCCCTTTACATATTTAACTCGAGGGCTTGTTCCCACATCATGTGTTTATTTCTTATGCACACTTCTTTCCCTTTACATATTTCTTATGCACACTTCTTTCCCTTTACATATTTCTTATGCACACTTCTTTCCCTTTACATATTTAACTCGAGGGCTTGTTCCCACATCATGTGTTTATTTCTTATGCACACTTCTTTCCCTTTACATATTTCTTATGCACACTTCTTTCCCTTTACATATTTCTTATGCACACTTCTTTCCCTTTACATATTTCTTATGCACACTTCTTTCCCTTTACATATTTCTTATGCACACTTCTTTCCCTTTACACATTTCTTATGCACACTTCTTTCCCTTTACATATTTCTTATGCACACTTCTTTCCCTTTACATATTTCTTATACACACTTCTTTCCCTTTACATATTTCTTATGCACACTTCTTTCCCTTTACATATTTCTTATGCACACTTCTTTCCCTTTACATATTTCTTATGCACACTTCTTTCCCTTTACATATTTCTTATGCACACTTCTTTCCCTTTACATATTTCTTATGCACACTTCTTTCCCTTTACATATTTCTTATGCACACTTCTTTCCCTTTACATATTTCTTATGCACACTTCTTTCCCTTTACATATTTAACTCGAGGGCTTGTTCCCACATCATGTGTTTAATTCTTATGCACACTTCTTTCCCTTTACATATTTCTTATGCACACTTCTTTCCCTTTACATATTTAACTCGAGGGCTTGTTCCCACATCATGTGTTTATTTCTTATGCACACTTCTTTCCCTTTACATATTTCTTATGCACACTTCTTTCCCTTTACATATTTCTTATGCACACTTCTTTCCCTTTACATATTTCTTATGCACACTTCTTTCCCTTTACATATTTCTTATGCACACTTCTTTCCCTTTACATATTTCTTATGCACACTTCTTTCCCTTTACATATTTCTTATGCACACTTCTTTCCCTTTACATATTTCTTATGCACACTTCTTTCCCTTTACATATTTCTTATGCACACTTCTTTCCCTTTACATATTTCTTATGCACACTTCTTTCCCTTTACATATTTCTTATGCACACTTCTTTCCCTTTACATATTTCTTATGCACACTTCTTTCCCTTTACATATTTCTTATGCACACTTCTTTCCCTTTACATATTTCTTATGCACACTTCTTTCCCTTTACATATTTCTTATGCACACTTCTTTCCCTTTACATATTTCTTATGCACACTTCTTTCCCTTTACATATTTCTTATGCACACTTCTTTCCCTTTACATATTTAACTCGAGGGCTTGTTCCCACATCATGTGTTTATTTCTTATGCACACTTCTTTCCCTTTACATATTTCGTATGCACACTTCTTTCCCTTTACATATTTCTTATGCACACTTCTTTCCCTTTACATATTTAACTCGAGGGCTTGTTTCCACATCATGTGTTTATTTCTTATGCACACTTCTTTCCCTTTACATATTTCTTATGCACACTTCTTTCCCTTTACATATTTCTTATGCACACTTCTTTCCCTTTACATATTTCTTATGCACACTTCCTTCCCTTTACATATTTCTTATGCACACTTCTTTCCCTTTACATATTTCTTATGCACACTTCTTTCCCTTTACATATTTCTTATGCACACTTCTTTACCTTTACATATTTCTTATGCACACTTCTTTCCCTTTACATATTTCTTATGCACACTTCTTTCCCTTTACATATTTCTTATGCACACTTCTTTCCCTTTACATATTTCTTATGCACACTTCTTTACCTTTACATATTTCTTATGCACACTTCTTTCCCTTTACATATTTCTTATGCACACTTCTTTCCCTTTACATATTTCTTATGCACACTTCTTTCCCTTTACATATTTCTTATGCACACTTCTTTCCCTTTACATATTTATTATGCACACTTCTTTCCCTTTACATATTTCTTATGCACACTTCTTTCCCTTTACATATTTCTTATGCACACTTCTTTCCCTTTACATATTTCTTATGCACACTTCTTTCCCTTTACATATTTCTTATGCACACTTCTTTCCCTTTACATATTTCTTATGCACACTTCTTTCCCTTTACATATTTCTTATGCACACTTCTTTCCCTTTACATATTTCTTATGCACACTTCTTTCCCTTTACATATTTCTTATGCACACTTCTTTCCCTTTACATATTTCTTATGCACACTTCTTTCCCTTTACATATTTCTTATGCACACTTCTTTCCCTTTACATATTTCTTATGCACACTTCTTTCCCTTTACATATTTCTTATGCACACTTCTTTCCCTTTACCTATTTCTTATGCACACTTCTTTCCCTTTACATATTTCTTATGCACACTTCTTTCCCTTTACATATTTCTTATGCACACTTCTTTCCCTTTACATATTTAACTCGAGGGCTTGTTCCCACATCATGTGTTTATTTCTTATGCACACTTCTTTCCCTTTACATATTTCTTATGCACACTTCTTTCCCTTTACATATTTCTTATGCACACTTCTTTCCCTTTACATATTTCTTATGCACACTTCTTTCCCTTTACATATTTCTTATGCACACTTCTTTCCCTTTACATATTTCTTATGCACACTTCTTTCCCTTTACATATTTCTTATGCACACTTCTTTCACTCTACATATTTCTTATGCACACTTCTTTCCCTTTACATATTTCTTATGCACACTTCTTTCCCTTTACATATTTCTTATGCACACTTCTTTCCCTCTACATATTTCTTATGCACACTTCTTTCCCTTTACATATTTCTTATGCACACTTCTTTCCCTTTACATATTTCTTATGCACACTTCTTTCCCTTTACATATTTCTTATGCACACTTCTTTCCCTTTACATATTTCTTATGCACACTTCTTTCCCTTTACATATTTCTTATGCACACTTCTTTCCCTTTACATATTTCTTATGCACACTTCTTTCCCTTTACATATTTAACTCGAGGGCTTGTTCCCACATCATGTGTTTATTTCTTATGCACACTTCTTTCCCTTTACATATTTCTTATGCACACTTCTTTCCCTTTACATATTTCTTATGCACACTTCTTTCCCTTTACATATTTCTTATGCACACTTCTTTCCCTTTACATATTTCTTATGCACACTTCTTTCCCTTTACATATTTCTTATGCACACTTCTTTCCCTTTACATATTTCTTATGCACACTTCTTTCCCTTTACATATTTCTTATGCACACTTCTTTCCCTTTACATATTTATTATGCACACTTCTTTCCCTTTACATATTTCTTATGCACACTTCTTTCCCTTTACATATTTCTTATGCACACTTCTTTCCCTTTACATATTTCTTATGCACACTTCTTTCCCTTTACATATTTCTTATGCACACTTCTTTCCCTTTACATATTTCTTATGCACACTTCTTTCCCTTTACATATTTCTTATGCACACTTCTTTCCCTTTACATATTTCTTATGCACACTTCTTTCCCTTTACATATTTCTTATGCACACTTCTTTCCCTTTACATATTTCTTATGCACACTTCTTTCCCTTTACATATTTCTTATGCACACTTCTTTCCCTTTACATATTTCTTATGCACACTTCTTTCCCTTTACATATTTCTTATGCACACTTCTTTCCCTTTACCTATTTCTTATGCACACTTCTTTCCCTTTACATATTTCTTATGCACACTTCTTTCCCTTTACATATTTCTTATGCACACTTCTTTCCCTTTACATATTTCTTATGCACACTTCTTTCCCTTTACATATTTAACTCGAGGGCTTGTTCCCACATCATGTGTTTATTTCTTATGCACACTTCTTTCCCTTTACATATTTCTTATGCACACTTCTTTCCCTTTACATATTTCTTATGCACACTTCTTTCCCTTTACATATTTCTTATGCACACTTCTTTCCCTTTACATATTTCTTATGCACACTTCTTTCCCTTTACATATTTCTTATGCACACTTCTTTCCCTTTACATATTTCTTATGCACACTTCTTTCCCTCTACATATTTCTTATGCACACTTCTTTCCCTTTACATATTTCTTATGCACACTTCTTTCCCTTTACATATTTCTTATGCACACTTCTTTCCCTTTACATATTTCTTATGCAGACTTCTTTCCCTTTACATATTTCTTATGCACACTTCTTTCCCTTTACATATTTCTTATGCACACTTCTTTCCCTTTACAAATTTCTTATGCACACTTCTTTTTCTTTACATATTTCTTATGCACACTTCTTTCCCTTTACATATTTCTTATGCACACTTCTTTCCCTTTACATATTTCTTATGCACACTTCTTTCCCTTTACATATTTCTTATGCACACTTCTTTCCCTTTACATATTTCTTATGCACACTTCTTTCCCTTTACATATTTCTTATGCACACTTCTTTCCCTTTACATATTTCTTATGCACACTTCTTTCCCTTTACATATTTCTTATGCACACTTCTTTTCCTTTATTATTTCTTATGCACACTTCTTTCCCTTTACATATTTAACTCGAGGGCTTGTCCCGACATCATGTGTTTATTTCTTATGCACACTTCTTTACCTTTACATATTTCTTATGCACACTTCTTTCCCTTTACATATTTCTTATGCACACTTCTTTCCCTTTACATATTTCTTATGCACACTTCTTTCCCTTTATTATTTCTTATGCACACTTCTTTCCCTTTACATATTTAACTCGAGGGCTTGTCCCGACATCATGTGTTTATTTCTTATGCACACTTCTTTCCCTTTACATATTTCTTATGCACACTTCTTTCCCTTTACATATTTCTTATGCACACTTCTTTCCCTTTACATATTTCTTATGCACACTTCTTTCCCTTTACATATTTCTTATGCACACTTCTTTCCCTTTACATATTTCTTATGCACACTTCTTTCCCTTTACATATTTAACTCGAGGGCTTGTCCCGACATCATGTGTTTATTTCTTATGCACACTTCTTTCCCTTTACATATTTCTTATGCACACTTCTTTCCCTTTACATATTTCTTATGCACACTTCTTTCCCTTTACATATTTCTTATGCACACTTCTTTCTCTTTATTATTTCTTATGCACACTTCTTTCCCTTTACATATTTAACTCGAGGGCTTGTCCCGACATCATGTGTTTATTTCTTATGCACACTTCTTTCCCTTTACATATTTCTTATGCACACTTCTTTCCCTTTACATATTTCTTATGCACACTTCTTTCCCTTTACATATTTCTTATGCACACTTCTTTCCCTTTACATATTTCTTATGCACACTTCTTTCCCTTTACATATTTCTTATGCACAATTCTTTCCCTTTACATATTTCTTATGCACACTTCTTTCCCTTTACATATTTCTTATGCACACTTCTTTCCCTTTACATATTTCTTATGCACACTTCTTTCCCTTTACATATTTCTTATGCACACTTCTTTCCCTTTACATATTTCTTATGCACACTTCTTTCCCTTTACATATTTCTTATGCACACTTCTTTCCCTTTACATATTTCTTATGCACACTTCTTTTCATTTACATATTTCTTATGCACACTTCTTTCCCTTTACATATTTCTTATGCACACTTCTTTCCCTTTACATATTTCTTATGCACACTTCTTTCCCCTTACATATTTCTTATGCACACTTCTTTCCCCTTACATATTTCTTATGCACACTTCTTTCCCCTTACATATTTCTTATGCACACTTCTTTCCCTTTACATATTTCTTATGCACACTTCTTTCCCTTTACATATTTCTTATGCACACTTCTTTTCCTTTATTATTTCTTATGCACACTTCTTTCCCTTTACATATTTAACTCGAGGGCTTGTCCCGACATCATGTGTTTATTTCTTATGCACACTTCTTTCCCTTTACATATTTCTTATGCACACTTCTTTCCCTTTACATATTTCTTATGCACACTTCTTTCCCTTTACATATTTCTTATGCACACTTCTTTCCCTTTACATATTTCTTATGCACACTTCTTTCCCTTTATTATTTCTTATGCACACTTCTTTCCCTTTACATATTTAACTCGAGGGCTTGTCCCGACATCATGTGTTTATTTCTTATGCACACTTCTTTCCCTTTACATATTTAACTCGAGGGCTTGTCCCGACATCATGTGTTTATTTCTTATGCACACTTCTTTCCCTTTACATATTTCTTATGCACACTTCTTTCCCTTTACATATTTCTTATGCACACTTCTTTCCCTTTACATATTTCTTATGCACACTTCTTTCCCTTTACATATTTAACTCGAGGGCTTGTCCCGACATCATGTGTTTATTTCTTATGCACACTTCTTTCCCTTTACATATTTCTTATGCACACTTCTTTCCCTTTACATATTTCTTATGCACACTTCTTTCCCTTTACATATTTCTTATGCACACTTCTTTCCCTTTACATATTTCTTATGCACACTTCTTTCCCTTTACATATTTAACTCGAGGGCTTGTCCCGACATCATGTGTTTATTTCTTATGCACACTTCTTTCCCTTTACATATTTCTTATGCACACTTCTTTCCCTTTACATATTTCTTATGCACACTTCTTTCCCTTTACATATTTCTTATGCACACTTCTTTCTCTTTATTATTTCTTATGCACACTTCTTTCCCTTTACATATTTAACTCGAGGGCTTGTCCCGACATCATGTGTTTATTTCTTATGCACACTTCTTTCCCTTTACATATTTCTTATGCACACTTCTTTCCCTTTACATATTTCTTATGCACACTTCTTTCCCTTTACATATTTCTTATGCACACTTCTTTCCCTTTACATATTTCTTATGCACACTTCTTTCCCTTTACATATTTCTTATGCACACTTCTTTCCCTTTACATATTTCTTATGCACACTTCTTTCCCTTTACATATTTCTTATGCACACTTCTTTCCCGTTACATATTTCTTATGCACACTTCTTTCCCTTTACATATTTCTTATGCACACTTCTTTCCCTTTACATATTTCTTATGCACACTTCTTTCCCTTTACATATTTCTTATGCACACTTCTTTCCCTTTACATATTTCTTATGCACACTTCTTTCCCTTTACATATTTCTTATGCACACTTCTTTCCCTTTACATATTTCTTATGCACACTTCTTTCCCTTTACATATTTCTTATGCACACTTCTTTCCCCTTACATATTTCTTATGCACACTTCTTTCCCCTTACATATTTCTTATGCACACTTCTTTCCCCTTACATATTTCTTATGCACACTTCTTTCCCTTTACATATTTCTTATGCACACTTATTTCCCTTTACATATTTCTTATGCACACTTCTTTCCCTTTACATATTTCTTATGCACACTTCTTTCCCTTTACATATTTCTTATGCACACTTCTTTCCCTTTACATATTTCTTATGCACACTTCTTTTGCCTTTACATATTTCTTATGCACACTTCTTTCCCTTTACCTATTTCTTATGCACACTTCTTTCCCTTTACATATTTCTTATGCACACTTCTTTCCCTTTACATATTTCTTATGCACACTTCTTTCCCTTTACATATTTAACTCGAGGGCTTGTTCCCACATCATGTGTTTATTTCTTATGCACACTTCTTTCCCTTTACATATTTCTTATGCACACTTCTTTCCCTTTACATATTTCTTATGCACACTTCTTTCCCTTTACATATTTCTTATGCACACTTCTTTCCCTTTACATATTTCTTATGCACACTTCTTTCCCTTTACATATTTCTTATGCACACTTCTTTCCCTTTACATATTTCTTATGCACACTTCTTTCCCTCTACATATTTCTTATGCACACTTCTTTCCCTTTACATATTTCTTATGCACACTTCTTTCCCTTTACATATTTCTTATGCACACTTCTTTCCCTTTACATATTTCTTATGCACACTTCTTTCCCTTTACATATTTCTTATGCACACTTCTTTCCCTTTACATATTTCTTATGCACACTTCTTTCCCTTTACATATTTCTTATGCACACTTCTTTTTCTTTACATATTTCTTATGCACACTTCTTTCCCTTTACATATTTCTTATGCACACTTCTTTCCCTTTACATATTTCTTATGCACACTTCTTTCCCTTTACATATTTCTTATGCACACTTCTTTCCCTTTACATATTTCTTATGCACACTTCTTTCCCTTTACATATTTCTTATGCACACTTCTTTCCCTTTACATATTTCTTATGCACACTTCTTTCCCTTTACATATTTCTTATGCACACTTCTTTTCCTTTATTATTTCTTATGCACACTTCTTTCCCTTTACATATTTAACTCGAGGGCTTGTCCCGACATCATGTGTTTATTTCTTATGCACACTTCTTTACCTTTACATATTTCTTATGCACACTTCTTTCCCTTTACATATTTCTTATGCACACTTCTTTCCCTTTACATATTTCTTATGCACACTTCTTTCCCTTTATTATTTCTTATGCACACTTCTTTCCCTTTACATATTTAACTCGAGGGCTTGTCCCGACATCATGTTTTTATTTCTTATGCACACTTCTTTCCCTTTACATATTTCTTATGCACACTTCTTTCCCTTTACATATTTCTTATGCACACTTCTTACCCTTTACATATTTCTTATGCACACTTCTTTCCCTTTACATATTTCTTATGCACACTTCTTTCCCTTTACATATTTAACTCGAGGGCTTGTCCCGACATCATGTGTTTATTTCTTATGCACACTTCTTTCCCTTTACATATTTCTTATGCACACTTCTTTCCCTTTACATATTTCTTATGCACACTTCTTTCCCTTTACATATTTCTTATGCACACTTCTTTTTCTTTATTATTTCTTATGCACACTTCTTTCCCTTTACATATTTAACTCGAGGGCTTGTCCCGACATCATGTGTTTATTTCTTATGCACACTTCTTTCCCTTTACATATTTCTTATGCACACTTCTTTCCCTTTACATATTTCTTATGCACACTTCTTTCCCTTTACATATTTCTTATGCACACTTCTTTCCCTTTACATATTTCTTATGCACACTTCTTTCCCTTTACATATTTCTTATGCACAATTCTTTCCCTTTACATATTTCTTATGCACACTTCTTTCCCTTTACATATTTCTTATGCACACTTCTTTCCCTTTACATATTTCTTATGCACACTTCTTTCCCTTTACATATTTCTTATGCACACTTCTTTCCCTTTACATATTTCTTATGCACACTTCTTTCCCTTTACATATTTCTTATGCACACTTCTTTCCCTTTACATATTTCTTATGCACACTTCTTTCCATTTACATATTTCTTATGCACACTTCTTTCCCTTTACCTATTTCTTATGCACACTTCTTTCCCTTTACATATTTCTTATGCACACTTCTTTCCCCTTACATATTTCTTATGCACACTTCTTTCCCCTTACATATTTCTTATGCACACTTCTTTCCCCTTACATATTTCTTATGCACACTTCTTTCCCTTTACATATTTCTTATGCACACTTCTTTCCCTTTACATATTTCTTATGCACACTTCTTTTCCTTTATTATTTCTTATGCACACTTCTTTCCCTTTACATATTTAACTCGAGGGCTTGTCCCGACATCGTGTGTTTATTTCTTATGCACACTTCTTTCCCTTTACATATTTCTTATGCACACTTCTTTCCCTTTACATATTTCTTATGCACACTTCTTTCCCTTTACATATTTCTTATGCACACTTCTTTCCCTTTACATATTTCTTATGCACACTTCTTTCCCTTTATTATTTCTTATGCACACTTCTTTCCCTTTACATATTTAACTCGAGGGCTTGTCCCGACATCATGTGTTTATTTCTTATGCACACTTCTTTCCCTTTACATATTTAACTCGAGGGCTTGTCCCGACATCATGTGTTTATTTCTTATGCACACTTCTTTCCCTTTACATATTTCTTATGCACACTTCTTTCCCTTTACATATTTCTTATGCACACTTCTTTCCCTTTACATATTTCTTATGCACACTTCTTTCCCTTTATTATTTCTTATGCACACTTCTTTCCCTTTACATATTTAACTCGAGGGCTTGTCCCGACATCATGTGTTTATTTCTTATGCACACTTCTTTCCCTTTACATATTTCTTATGCACACTTCTTTCCCTTTACATATTTCTTATGCACACTTCTTTCCCTTTACATATTTCTTATGCACACTTCTTTCCCTTTACATATTTCTTATGCACACTTCTTTCCCTTTACATATTTAACTCGAGGGCTTGTCCCGACATCATGTGTTTATTTCTTATGCACACTTCTTTCCCTTTACATATTTCTTATGCACACTTCTTTCCCTTTACATATTTCTTATGCACACTTCTTTCCCTTTACATATTTCTTATGCACACTTATTTCTCTTTATTATTTCTTATGCACACTTCTTTCCCTTTACATATTTAACTCGAGGGCTTGTCCCGACATCATGTGTTTATTTCTTATGCACACTTCTTTCCCTTTACATATTTCTTATGCACACTTCTTTCCCTTTACATATTTCTTATGCACACTTCTTTCCCTTTACATATTTCTTATGCACACTTCTTTCCCTTTACATATTTCTTATGCACACTTCTTTCCCTTTACATATTTCTTATGCACACTTCTTTCCCTTTACATATTTCTTATGCACACTTCTTTCCCTTTACATATTTCTTATGCACACTTCTTTCCCTTTACATATTTCTTATGCACACTTCTTTCCCTTTACATATTTATTATGCACACTTCTTTCCCTTTACATATTTCTTATGCACACTTCTTTCCCTTTACATATTTCTTATGCACACTTCTTTCCCTTTACATATTTCTTATGCACACTTCTTTCCCTTTACATATTTCTTATGCACACTTCTTTCCCTTTACATATTTCTTATGCACACTTCTTTCCCTTTACATATTTCTTATGCACACTTCTTTCCCCTTACATATTTCTTATGCACACTTCTTCCCCCTTACATATTTCTTATGCACACTTCTTTCCCCTTACATATTTATTATGCACACTTCTTTCCCTTTACATATTTCTTATGCACACTTCTTTCCCTTTACATATTTCTTATGCACACTTATTTCCCTTTACATATTTCTTATGCACACTTCTTTCCCTTTACATATTTCTTATGCACACTTCTTTCCCTTTACATATTTCTTATGCACACTTCTTTCCCTTTACATATTTCTTATGCACACTTCTTTCCCTTTACATATTTCTTATGCACACTTCTTTCCCTTTACCTATTTCTTATGCACACTTCTTATCCTTTACATATTTCTTATGCACACTTCTTTCCCTTTACATATTTCTTATGCACACTTCTTTCCCTTTACATATTTCTTATGCACACTTCTTTCCCTTTACATATTTCTTATGCACACTTCTTTCCCTTTACATATTTCTTATGCACACTTCTTTCCCTTTACATATTTCTTATGCACACTTCTTTCCCTTTACATATTTCTTATGCACACTTCTTTCCCTTTACATATTTCTTATGCACACTTCTTTCCCTTTACATATTTCTTATGCACACTTCTTTCCCTTTACATATTTCTTATGCACACTTCTTTCCCTTTACATATTTCTTATGCACACTTCTTTCCCTTTACATATTTCTTATGCACACTTCTTTCCCTTTACATATTTCTTATGCACACTTCTTTCCCTTTACATATTTCTTATGCACACTTCTTTCCCTTTACATATTTCTTATGCACACTTCTTTCCCTTTACATATTTCTTATGCACACTTCTTTCCCTTTACATATTTCTTATGCACACTTCTTTCCCTTTACATGTTTCTTATGCACACTTCTTTCCCTTTACATATTTAACTCGAGGGCTTGTTCCCACATCATGTGTTTATTTCTTATGCACACTTCTTTCCCTTTACATATTTCTTATGCACACTTCTTTCCCTTTAAATATTTCTTATGCACACTTCTTTCCCTTTACATATTTCTTATGCACACTTCTTTCCCTTTACATATTTCTTATGCACACTTCTTTCCCTTTACATATTTCTTATGCACACTTCTTTCCCTTTACATATTTCTTATGCACACTTCTTTCCCTTTACATATTTCTTATGCACACTTCTTTCCCTTTACATATTTAACTCGAGGGCTTGTTCCCACATCATGTGTTTATTTCTTATGCACACTTCTTTCCCTTTACATATTTCGTATGCACACTTCTTTCCCTTTACATATTTCTTATGCACACTTCTTTCCCTTTACATATTTCTTATGCACACTTCTTTCCCTTTACATATTTCTTATGCACACTTCTTTCCCTTTACATATTTCTTATGCACACTTCTTTCCCTTTACATATTTCTTATGCACACTTCTTTCCCTTTACATATTTCTTATGCACACTTCTTTCCCTTTACATATTTATCTCGAGGGCTTGTTCCCACATCATGTGTTTATTTCTTATGCACACTTCTTTCCCTTTACATATTTCTTATGCACACTTCTTTCCCTTTACATATTTCTTATGCACACTTCTTTCCCTTTACATATTTCTTATGCACACTTCTTTCCCTTTACATATTTCTTATGCACACTTCTTTCCCTTTACATATTTCTTATGCACACTTCTTTCCCTTTACATATTTGTTATGCACACTTCTTTCCCTTTACATATTTCTTATGCACACTTCTTTCCCTTTACATATTTAACTCGAGGGCTTGTTTCCACATCATGTGTTTATTTCTTATGCACACTTCTTTCCCTTTACATATTTCTTATGCACACTTCTTTCCCTTTACATATTTCTTATGCACACTTCTTTCCCTTTACATATTTCTTATGCACACTTCTTTCCCTTTACATATTTCTTATGCACACTTCTTTCCCTTTACATATTTCTTATGCACACTTCTTTCCCTTTACATATTTCTTATGCACACTTCTTTCCCTTTACATATTTCTTATGCACACTTCTTTCCCTTTACATATTTCTTATGCACACTTATTTCCCTTTACATATTTCTTATGCACACTTCTTTCCCCTTACATATTTCTTATGCACACTTCTTTCCCCTTACATATTTCTTATGCACCCTTCTTTCCCCTTACATATTTCTTATGCACACTTCTTTCCCTTTACATATTTCTTATGCACACTTCTTTCCCTTTACATATTTCTTATGCACACTTCTTTCCCTTTACATATTTCATATGCACACTTCTTTCCCTTTACATATTTCTTATGCACACTTCTTTCCCTTTACATATTTCTTATGCACACTTCTTTCCCTTTACATATTTCTTATGCACACTTCTTTCCCTTTACATATTTCTTATGCACACTTCTTTCCCTTTACATATTTCTTATGCACACTTCTTTCCCTTTACATATTTCTTATGCACACTTCTTTCCCTTTACATATTTCTTATGCACACTTCTTTCCCTTTACATATTTCTTATGCACACTTCTTTCCCTTTACATATTTCTTATGCACACTTCTTTCCCTTTACATATTTCTTATGCACACTTCTTTCCCTTTACATATTTCTTATGCACACTTCTTTCCCTTTACATATTTCTTATGCACACTTCTTTCCCTTTACATATTTCTTATGCACACTTCTTTCCCTTTACATATTTCTTATGCACACTTCTTTCCCTTTACATATTTCTTATGCACACTTCTTTCCCTTTACATATTTCTTATGCACACTTCTTTCCCTTTACATATTTCTTATGCACACTTCTTTCCCTTTACATATTTCTTATGCACACTTTTTTCCCTTTACATATTTCTTATGCACACTTCTTTCCCTTTACATATTTAACTCGAGGGCTTGTTCCCACATCATGTGTTTATTTCTTATGCACACTTCTTTCCCTTTACATATTTCTTATGCACACTTCTTTCCCTTTACATATTTCTTATGCACACTTCTTTCCCTTTACATATTTCTTATGCACACTTCTTTCCCTTTACATATTTCTTATGCACACTTCTTTCCATTTACATATTTCTTATGCACACTTCTTTCCCTTTACATATTTCTTATGCACACTTCTTTCCCTTTACATATTTCTTATGCACACTTCTTTCCCTTTACATATTTAACTCGAGGGCTTGTTCCCACATCATGTGTTTATTTCGTATGCACACTTCTTTCCCTTTACATATTTCTTATGCACACTTCTTTCCCTTTACATATTTCTTATGCACACTTCTTTCCCTTTACATATTTCTTATGCACACTTCTTTCCCTTTACATATTTCTTATGCACACTTCTTTCCCTTTACATATTTCTTATGCACACTTCTTTCCCTTTACATATTTCTTATGCACACTTCTTTCCCTTTACATATTTCTTATGCACACTTCTTTCCCTTTACATATTTCTTATGCACACTTCTTTCCCTTTATTATTTCTTATGCACACTTCTTTCCCTTTACATATTTAACTCGAGGGCTTGTCCCAACATCATGTGTTTATTTCTTATGCACACTTCTTTCCCTTTACATATTTCTTATGCACACTTCTTTCCCTTTACATATTGCTTATGCACACTTCTTTCCCTTTACATATTTCTTATGCACACTTATTTCCCTTTACATATTTCTTATGCACACTTCTTTCCCTTTACATATTTCTTATGCACACTTCTTTCCCTTTACATATTTCTTATGCACACTTCTTTCCCTTTACATATTTCTTATGCACATTTCTTTCCCTTTACATATTTCTTATGCACACTTCTTTCCCTTTACATATTTCTTATGCACACTTCTTTCCCTTTACATATTTCTTATGCACACTTCTTTCCCTTTACATATTTCTTATGCACACTTCTTTCCCTTTACATATTTCTTATGCACACTTCTTTCCCTTTACATATTTCTTATGCACACTTCTTTCCCTTTACATATTTCTTATGCACACTTCTTTCCCTTTACATATTTCTTATGCACACTTCTTTCCCTTTACATATTTCTTATGCACACTTCTTTCCCTTTACATATTTCTTATGCACACTTCTTTCCCTTTACATATTTCTTATGCACACTTCTTTCCCTTTACATATTTCTTATGCACACTTCTTTCCCTTTACATATTTCTTATGCACACTTCTTTCCCTTTACATATTTCTTATGCACACTTCTTTCCCTTTACATATTTCTTATGCACACTTCTTTCCCTTTACATATTTCTTATGCACACTTCTTTCCCTTTACATATTTCTTATGCACACTTCTTTCCCTTTACATATTTCTTATGCACACTTCTTTCCCTTTACATATTTCTTATGCACACTTCTTTCCCTTTACATATTTCTTATGCACACTTTTTTCCCTTTACATATTTCTTATGCACACTTCTTTCCCTTTACATATTTCTTATGCACACTTCTTTCCCTTTACATATTTCTTATGCACACTTCTTTCCCTTTACATATTTCTTATGCACACTTCTTTCCCTTTACATATTTCTTATGCACACTTCTTTCCCTTTACATATTTCTTATGCACACTTCTTTCCCTTTACATATTTCTTATGCACACTTCTTTCCCTTTATTATTTCTTATGCACACTTCTTTCCCTTTACATATTTAACTCGAGGGCTTGTCCCGACATCATGTGTTTATTTCTTATGCACACTTCTTTCCCTTTACATATTTCTTATGCACACTTCTTTCCCTTTACATATTTCTTATGCACACTTCTTTCCCTTTACATATTTCTTATGCACACTTCTTTCCCTTTACATATTTCTTATGCACACTTCTTTCCCTTTACATATTTAACTCGAGGGCTTGTCCCGACATCATGTGTTTATTTCTTATGCACACTTCTTTCCCTTTACATATTTCTTATGCACACTTCTTTCCCTTTACATATTTCTTATGCACACTTCTTTCCCTTTACATATTTCTTATGCACACTTCTTTCTCTTTATTATTTCTTATGCACACTTCTTTCCCTTTACATATTTAACTCGAGGGCTTGTCCCGACATCATGTGTTTATTTCTTATGCACACTTCTTTCCCTTTACATATTTCTTATGCACACTTCTTTCCCTTTACATATTTCTTATGCACACTTCTTTCCCTTTACATATTTCTTATGCACACTTCTTTCCCTTTACATATTTCTTATGCACACTTCTTTCCCTTTACATATTTCTTATGCACACTTCTTTCCCTTTACATATTTCTTATGCACACTTCTTTCCCTTTACATATTTCTTATGCACACTTCTTTCCCTTTACATATTTCTTATGCACACTTCTTTCCCTTTACATATTTATTATGCACACTTCTTTCCCTTTACATATTTCTTATGCACACTTCTTTCCCTTTACATATTTCTTATGCACACTTCTTTCCCTTTACATATTTCTTATGCACACTTCTTTCCCTTTACATATTTCTTATGCACACTTCTTTCCCTTTACATATTTCTTATGCACACTTCTTTCCCTTTACATATTTCTTATGCACACTTCTTTCCCCTTACATATTTCTTATGCACACTTCTTCCCCCTTACATATTTCTTATGCACACTTCTTTCCCCTTACATATTTATTATGCACACTTCTTTCCCTTTACATATTTCTTATGCACACTTCTTTCCCTTTACATATTTCTTATGCACACTTATTTCCCTTTACATATTTCTTATGCACACTTCTTTCCCTTTACATATTTCTTATGCACACTTCTTTCCCTTTACATATTTCTTATGCACACTTCTTTCCCTTTACATATTTCTTATGCACACTTCTTTCCCTTTACATATTTCTTATGCACACTTCTTTCCCTTTACCTATTTCTTATGCACACTTCTTATCCTTTACATATTTCTTATGCACACTTCTTTCCCTTTACATATTTCTTATGCACACTTCTTTCCCTTTACATATTTCTTATGCACACTTCTTTCCCTTTACATATTTCTTATGCACACTTCTTTCCCTTTACATATTTCTTATGCACACTTCTTTCCCTTTACATATTTCTTATGCACACTTCTTTCCCTTTACATATTTCTTATGCACACTTCTTTCCCTTTACATATTTCTTATGCACACTTCTTTCCCTTTACATATTTCTTATGCACACTTCTTTCCCTTTACATATTTCTTATGCACACTTCTTTCCCTTTACATATTTCTTATGCACACTTCTTTCCCTTTACATATTTCTTATGCACACTTCTTTCCCTTTACATATTTCTTATGCACACTTCTTTCCCTTTACATATTTCTTATGCACACTTCTTTCCCTTTACATATTTCTTATGCACACTTCTTTCCCTTTACATATTTCTTATGCACACTTCTTTCCCTTTACATATTTCTTATGCACACTTCTTTCCCTTTACATGTTTCTTATGCACACTTCTTTCCCTTTACATATTTAACTCGAGGGCTTGTTCCCACATCATGTGTTTATTTCTTATGCACACTTCTTTCCCTTTACATATTTCTTATGCACACTTCTTTCCCTTTAAATATTTCTTATGCACACTTCTTTCCCTTTACATATTTCTTATGCACACTTCTTTCCCTTTACATATTTCTTATGCACACTTCTTTCCCTTTACATATTTCTTATGCACACTTCTTTCCCTTTACATATTTCTTATGCACACTTCTTTCCCTTTACATATTTCTTATGCACACTTCTTTCCCTTTACATATTTAACTCGAGGGCTTGTTCCCACATCATGTGTTTATTTCTTATGCACACTTCTTTCCCTTTACATATTTCGTATGCACACTTCTTTCCCTTTACATATTTCTTATGCACACTTCTTTCCCTTTACATATTTCTTATGCACACTTCTTTCCCTTTACATATTTCTTATGCACACTTCTTTCCCTTTACATATTTCTTATGCACACTTCTTTCCCTTTACATATTTCTTATGCACACTTCTTTCCCTTTACATATTTCTTATGCACACTTCTTTCCCTTTACATATTTATCTCGAGGGCTTGTTCCCACATCATGTGTTTATTTCTTATGCACACTTCTTTCCCTTTACATATTTCTTATGCACACTTCTTTCCCTTTACATATTTCTTATGCACACTTCTTTCCCTTTACATATTTCTTATGCACACTTCTTTCCCTTTACATATTTCTTATGCACACTTCTTTCCCTTTACATATTTCTTATGCACACTTCTTTCCCTTTACATATTTGTTATGCACACTTCTTTCCCTTTACATATTTCTTATGCACACTTCTTTCCCTTTACATATTTAACTCGAGGGCTTGTTTCCACATCATGTGTTTATTTCTTATGCACACTTCTTTCCCTTTACATATTTCTTATGCACACTTCTTTCCCTTTACATATTTCTTATGCACACTTCTTTCCCTTTACATATTTCTTATGCACACTTCTTTCCCTTTACATATTTCTTATGCACACTTCTTTCCCTTTACATATTTCTTATGCACACTTCTTTCCCTTTACATATTTCTTATGCACACTTCTTTCCCTTTACATATTTCTTATGCACACTTCTTTCCCTTTACATATTTCTTATGCACACTTATTTCCCTTTACATATTTCTTATGCACACTTCTTTCCCCTTACATATTTCTTATGCACACTTCTTTCCCCTTACATATTTCTTATGCACCCTTCTTTCCCCTTACATATTTCTTATGCACACTTCTTTCCCTTTACATATTTCTTATGCACACTTCTTTCCCTTTACATATTTCTTATGCACACTTCTTTCCCTTTACATATTTCATATGCACACTTCTTTCCCTTTACATATTTCTTATGCACACTTCTTTCCCTTTACATATTTCTTATGCACACTTCTTTCCCTTTACATATTTCTTATGCACACTTCTTTCCCTTTACATATTTCTTATGCACACTTCTTTCCCTTTACATATTTCTTATGCACACTTCTTTCCCTTTACATATTTCTTATGCACACTTCTTTCCCTTTACATATTTCTTATGCACACTTCTTTCCCTTTACATATTTCTTATGCACACTTCTTTCCCTTTACATATTTCTTATGCACACTTCTTTCCCTTTACATATTTCTTATGCACACTTCTTTCCCTTTACATATTTCTTATGCACACTTCTTTCCCTTTACATATTTCTTATGCACACTTCTTTCCCTTTACATATTTCTTATGCACACTTCTTTCCCTTTACATATTTCTTATGCACACTTCTTTCCCTTTACATATTTCTTATGCACACTTCTTTCCCTTTACATATTTCTTATGCACACTTCTTTCCCTTTACATATTTCTTATGCACACTTCTTTCCCTTTACATATTTCTTATGCACACTTTTTTCCCTTTACATATTTCTTATGCACACTTCTTTCCCTTTACATATTTAACTCGAGGGCTTGTTCCCACATCATGTGTTTATTTCTTATGCACACTTCTTTCCCTTTACATATTTCTTATGCACACTTCTTTCCCTTTACATATTTCTTATGCACACTTCTTTCCCTTTACATATTTCTTATGCACACTTCTTTCCCTTTACATATTTCTTATGCACACTTCTTTCCATTTACATATTTCTTATGCACACTTCTTTCCCTTTACATATTTCTTATGCACACTTCTTTCCCTTTACATATTTCTTATGCACACTTCTTTCCCTTTACATATTTAACTCGAGGGCTTGTTCCCACATCATGTGTTTATTTCGTATGCACACTTCTTTCCCTTTACATATTTCTTATGCACACTTCTTTCCCTTTACATATTTCTTATGCACACTTCTTTCCCTTTACATATTTCTTATGCACACTTCTTTCCCTTTACATATTTCTTATGCACACTTCTTTCCCTTTACATATTTCTTATGCACACTTCTTTCCCTTTACATATTTCTTATGCACACTTCTTTCCCTTTACATATTTCTTATGCACACTTCTTTCCCTTTACATATTTCTTATGCACACTTCTTTCCCTTTATTATTTCTTATGCACACTTCTTTCCCTTTACATATTTAACTCGAGGGCTTGTCCCAACATCATGTGTTTATTTCTTATGCACACTTCTTTCCCTTTACATATTTCTTATGCACACTTCTTTCCCTTTACATATTGCTTATGCACACTTCTTTCCCTTTACATATTTCTTATGCACACTTATTTCCCTTTACATATTTCTTATGCACACTTCTTTCCCTTTACATATTTCTTATGCACACTTCTTTCCCTTTACATATTTCTTATGCACACTTCTTTCCCTTTACATATTTCTTATGCACATTTCTTTCCCTTTACATATTTCTTATGCACACTTCTTTCCCTTTACATATTTCTTATGCACACTTCTTTCCCTTTACATATTTCTTATGCACACTTCTTTCCCTTTACATATTTCTTATGCACACTTCTTTCCCTTTACATATTTCTTATGCACACTTCTTTCCCTTTACATATTTCTTATGCACACTTCTTTCCCTTTACATATTTCTTATGCACACTTCTTTCCCTTTACATATTTCTTATGCACACTTCTTTCCCTTTACATATTTCTTATGCACACTTCTTTCCCTTTACATATTTCTTATGCACACTTCTTTCCCTTTACATATTTCTTATGCACACTTCTTTCCCTTTACATATTTCTTATGCACACTTCTTTCCCTTTACATATTTCTTATGCACACTTCTTTCCCTTTACATATTTCTTATGCACACTTCTTTCCCTTTACATATTTCTTATGCACACTTCTTTCCCTTTACATATTTCTTATGCACACTTCTTTCCCTTTACATATTTCTTATGCACACTTCTTTCCCTTTACATATTTCTTATGCACACTTCTTTCCCTTTACATATTTCTTATGCACACTTCTTTCCCTTTACATATTTCTTATGCACACTTTTTTCCCTTTACATATTTCTTATGCACACTTCTTTCCCTTTACATATTTCTTATGCACACTTCTTTCCCTTTACATATTTCTTATGCACACTTCTTTCCCTTTACATATTTCTTATGCACACTTCTTTCCCTTTACATATTTCTTATGCACACTTCTTTCCCTTTACATATTTCTTATGCACACTTCTTTCCCTTTACATATTTCTTATGCACACTTCTTTCCCTTTACATATTTCTTATGCACACTTCTTTCCCTTTACATATTTATTATGCACACTTCTTTCCCTTTACATATTTCTTATGCACACTTCTTTCCCTTTACATATTTCTTATGCACACTTCTTTCCCTTTACATATTTATTATGCACACTTCTTTCCCTTTATTATTTCTTATGCACACTTCTTTCCCCTTTACATATTTAACTCGAGGGCTTGTCCCGACATCATGTGTTTATTTCTTATGCACACTTCTTTCCCTTTACATATTTCTTATGCACACTTCTTTCCCTTTACATATTTAACTCGAGGGCTTGTCCCGACATCATGTGTTTATTTCTTATGCACACTTCTTTCCCTTTACATATTTCTTATGCACACTTCTTTCCCTTTACATATTTCTTATGCACACTTCTTTCCCTTTACATATTTCTTATGCACACTTCTTTCCCTTTACATATTTCTTATGCACACTTCTTTCCCTTTACATATTTCTTATGCACACTTCTTTCCCTTTACATATTTCTTATGCACACTTCTTTCCCTTTACATATTTCTTATGCACACTTCTTTCCCTTTACATATTTCTTATGCACACTTCTTTCCCTTTACATATTTCTTATGCACACTTCTTTCCCTTTACATATTTCTTATGCACACTTCTTTCCCTTTACATATTTCTTATGCACACTTCTTTCCCTTTACATATTTCTTATGCACACTTCTTTCCCTTTACATATTTCTTATGCACACTTCTTTCCCTTTACATATTTCTTATGCACACTTCTTTCCCTTTACATATTTCTTATGCACACTTCTTTCCCTTTACATATTTCTTATGCACACTTCTTTCCCTTTACATATTTCTTATGCACATTTCTTTCCCTTTACATATTTCTTATGCACACTTCTTTCCCTTTACATATTTCTTATGCACACTTCTGTCCCTTTACATATTTCTTATGCACACTTCTTTCCCTTTACATATTTCTTATGCACACTTCTTTCCCTTTACATATTTCTTATGCACACTTCTTTCCCTTTACATATTTCTTATGCACACTTCTTTCCCTTTACATATTTCTTATGCACACTTCTTTCCCTTTACATATTTCCTATGCACACTTCTTTCCCTTTACATATTTCTTATGCACACTTCTTTCCCTTTACATATTTCTTATGCACACTTCTTTCCCTTTACATATTTCTTATGCACACTTCTGTCCTTTTACATATTTCTTATGCACACTTCTTTCCCTTTATTATTTCTTATGCACACTTCTTTCCCTTTACATATTTAACTCGAGGGCTTGTCCCGACATCATGTGTTTATTTCTTATGCACTCTTCTTTCCCTTTACATATTTCTTATGCACACTTCTTTCCCTTTACATATTTAACTCGAGGGCTTGTCCCGACATCATGTGTTTATTTCTTATGCACACTTCTTTCCCTTTACATATTTCTTATGCACACTTCTTTCCCTTTACATATTTCTTATGCACACTTCTTTCCCTTTACATATTTCTTATGCACACTTCTTTCCCTTTACATATTTCTTATGCACACTTCTTTCCCTTTACATATTTCTTATGCACACTTCTTTCCCTTTACATATTTCGTATGCACACTTCTTTCCCTTTACATATTTCTTATGCACACTTCTTTCCCTTTACATATTTCTTATGCACACTTCTTTCCCTTTACATATTTCTTATGCACACTTCTTTCCCTTTACATATTTCTTATGCACACTTCTTTCCCTTTATTATTTCTTATGCACACTTCTTTCCCTTTACATATTTAACTCGAGGGCTTGTCCCGACATCATGTGTTTATTTCTTATGCACACTTCTTTCCCTTTACATATTTCTTATGCACACTTCTTTCCCTTTACATATTTAACTCGAGGGCTTGTCCCGACATCATGTGTTTATTTCTTATGCACACTTCTTTCCCTTTACATATTTCTTATGCACACTTCTTTCCCTTTACATATTTAACTCGAGGGCTTGTCCCGACATCATGTGTTTATTTCTTATGCACACTTCTTTCCCTTTACATATTTCTTATGCACACTTCTTTCCCTTTACATATTTCTTATGCACACTTCTTTCCCTTTACATATTTCTTATGCACACTTCTTTCCCTTTACATATTTCTTATGCACACTTCTTTCCCTTTACATATTTCTTATGCACACTTCTTTCCCTTTACATATTTCTTATGCACACTTCTTTCCCTTTACATATTTCTTATGCACACTTCTTTCCCTTTACATATTTCTTATGCACACTTCTTTCCCTTTACATATTTCTTATGCACACTTCTTTCCCTTTACATATTTCTTATGCACACTTCTTTCCCTTTACATATTTCTTATGCACACTTCTTTCCCTTTACATATTTCTTATGCACACTTCTTTCCCTTTACATATTTCTTATGCACACTTCTTTCCCTTTACATATTTCTTATGCACACTTCTTTCCCTTTACATATTTCTTATGCACACTTCTTTCCCTTTACATATTTCTTATGCACACTTCTTTCCCTTTACATATTTCTTATGCACACTTCTTTCCCTTTACATATTTCTTATGCACACTTCTTTCCCTTTACATATTTCTTATGCACACTTCTTTCCCTTTACATATTTCTTATGCACACTTCTTTCCCTTTACATATTTCTTATGCACACTTCTTTCCCTTTACATATTTCTTATGCACACTTCTTTCCCTTTACATATTTCTTATGCACACTTCTTTCCCTTTACATATTTCTTATGCACACTTCTTTCCCTTTACATATTTCTTATGCACACTTCTTTCCCTTTACATATTTCTTATGCACACTTCTTTCCCTTTACATATTTCTTATGCACACTTCTTTCCCTTTACATATTTCTTATGCACACTTCTTTCCCTTTACATATTTCTTATGCACACTTCTTTCCTTTACATATTTCTTATGCACACTTCTTTCCCTTTACATATTTCTTATGCACACTTCTTTCCCTTTACATATTTCTTATGCACACTTCTTTCCCTTTACATATTTCTTATGCACACTTCTATTCCCTTTACATATTTCTTATGCACACTTCTTTCCCTTTACATATTTCTTATGCACACTTCTTTCCCTTTACATATTTCTTATGCACACTTCTTTCCCTTTACATATTTCTTATGCACACTTCTTTCCCTTTACATATTTCTTATGCACACTTCTTTCCCTTTACATATTTCTTATGCACACTTCTTTCCCTTTACATATTTCTTATGCACACTTCTTTCCCTTTACATATTTCTTATGCACACTTCTTTCCCTTTACATATTTCTTATGCACACTTCTTTCCCTTTACATATTTCTTATGCACACTTCTTTCCCTTTACATATTTCTTATGCACACTTCTTTCCCTTTACATATTTCTTATGCACACTTCTTTCCCTTTACATATTTCTTATGCACACTTCTTTCCCTTTACATATTTCTTATGCACACTTCTTTCCCTTTACATATTTCTTATGCACACTTCTTTCCCTTTACATATTTCTTATGCACACTTCTTTCCCTTTACATATTTCTTATGCACACTTCTTTCCCTTTACATATTTCTTATGCACACTTCTTTCCCTTTACATATTTCTTATGCACACTTCTTTCCCTTTACATATTTCTTATGCACACTTCTTTCCCTTTACATATTTCTTATGCACACTTCTTTCCCTTTACATATTTCTTATGCACACTTCTTTCCCTTTACATATTTCTTATGCACACTTCTTTCCCTTTACATATTTACTCGAGGCTTGTTCCCACATCATTGCTTTATTTCTTATGCACACTTCTTTCCCTTTACATATTTCTTATGCACACTTCTTTCCCTTTACATATTTCTTATGCACACTTCTTTCCCTTTACATATTTCTTATGCACACTTCTTTCCCTTTACATATTTCTTATGCACACTTCTTTCCCTTTACATATTTCTTATGCACACTTCTTTCCCTTTACATATTTCTTATGCACACTTCTTTCCCTTTACATATTTCTTATGCACACTTCTTTCCCTTTACATATTTCTTATGCACACTTCTTTCCCTTTACATATTTCTTATGCACACTTCTTTCCCTTTACATATTTCTTATGCACACTTCTTTCCCTTTACATATTTCTTATGCACACTTCTTTCCCTTTACATATTTCTTATGCACACTTCTTTCCCTTTACATATTTCTTATGCACACTTCTTTCCCTTTACATATTTCTTATGCACACTTCTTTCCCTTTACATATTTCTTATGCACACTTCTTTCCCTTTACATATTTCTTATGCACACTTCTTTCCCTTTACATATTTCTTATGCACACTTCTTTCCCTTTACATATTTCTTATGCACACTTCTTTCCCTTTACATATTTCTTATGCACACTTCTTTCCCTTTACATATTTCTTATGCACACTTCTTTCCCTTTACATATTTCTTATGCACACTTCTTTCCCTTTACATATTTCTTATGCACACTTCTTTCCCTTTACATATTTCTTATGCACACTTCTTTCCCTTTACATATTTCTTATGCACACTTCTTTCCCTTTACATATTTCTTATGCACACTTCTTTCCCTTTACATATTTCTTATGCACACTTCTTTCCCTTTACATATTTCTTATGCACACTTCTTTCCCTTTACATATTTCTTATGCACACTTCTTTCCCTTTACATATTTCTTATGCACACTTCTTTCCCTTTACATATTTCTTATGCACACTTCTTTCCCTTTACATATTTCTTATGCACACTTCTTTCCCTTTACATATTTCTTATGCACACTTCTTTCCCTTTACATATTTCTTATGCACACTTCTTTCCCTTTACATATTTCTTATGCACACTTCTTTCCCTTTACATATTTCTTATGCACACTTCTTTCCCTTTACATATTTCTTATGCACACTTCTTTCCCTTTACATATTTCTTATGCACACTTCTTTCCCTTTACATATTTCTTATGCACACTTCTTTCCCTTTACATATTTCTTATGCACACTTCTTTCCCTTTACATATTTCTTATGCACACTTCTTTCCCTTTACATATTTCTTATGCACACTTCTTTCCCTTTACATATTTCTTATGCACACTTCTTTCCCTTTACATATTTCTTATGCACACTTCTTTCCCTTTACATATTTCTTATGCACACTTCTTTCCCTTTACATATTTCTTATGCACACTTCTTTCCCTTTACATATTTCTTATGCACACTTCTTTCCCTTTACATATTTCTTATGCACACTTCTTTCCCTTTACATATTTCTTATGCACACTTCTTTCCCTTTACATATTTCTTATGCACACTTCTTTCCCTTTACATATTTCTTATGCACACTTCTTTCCCTTTACATATTTCTTATGCACACTTCTTTCCCTTTACATATTTCTTATGCACACTTCTTTCCCTTTACATATTTCTTATGCACACTTCTTTCCCTTTACATATTTCTTATGCACACTTCTTTCCCTTTACATATTTCTTATGCACACTTCTTTCCCTTTACATATTTCTTATGCACACTTCTTTCCCTTTACATATTTCTTATGCACACTTCTTTCCCTTTACATATTTCTTATGCACACTTCTTTCCCTTTACATATTTCTTATGCACACTTCTTTCCCTTTACATATTTCTTATGCACACTTCTTTCCCTTTACATATTTCTTATGCACACTTCTTTCCCTTTACATATTTCTTATGCACACTTCTTTCCCTTTACATATTTCTTATGCACACTTCTTTCCCTTTACATATTTCTTATGCACACTTCTTTCCCTTTACATATTTCTTATGCACACTTCTTTCCCTTTACATATTTCTTATGCACACTTCTTTCCCTTTACATATTTCTTATGCACACTTCTTTCCCTTTACATATTTCTTATGCACACTTCTTTCCCTTTACATATTTCTTATGCACACTTCTTTCCCTTTACATATTTCTTATGCACACTTCTTTCCCTTTACATATTTCTTATGCACACTTCTTTCCCTTTACATATTTCTTATGCACACTTCTTTCCCTTTACATATTTCTTATGCACACTTCTTTCCCTTTACATATTTCTTATGCACACTTCTTTCCCTTTACATATTTCTTATGCACACTTCTTTCCCTTTACATATTTCTTATGCACACTTCTTTCCCTTTACATATTTCTTATGCACACTTCTTTCCCTTTACATATTTCTTATGCACACTTCTTTCCCTTTACATATTTCTTATGCACACTTCTTTCCCTTTACATATTTCTTATGCACACTTCTTTCCCTTTACATATTTCTTATGCACACTTCTTTCCCTTTACATATTTCTTATGCACACTTCTTTCCCTTTACATATTTCTTATGCACACTTCTTTCCCTTTACATATTTCTTATGCACACTTCTTTCCCTTTACATATTTCTTATGCACACTTCTTTCCCTTTACATATTTCTTATGCACACTTCTTTCCCTTTACATATTTCTTATGCACACTTCTTTCCCTTTACATATTTCTTATGCACACTTCTTTCCCTTTACATATTTCTTATGCACACTTCTTTCCCTTTACATATTTCTTATGCACACTTCTTTCCCTTTACATATTTCTTATGCACACTTCTTTCCCTTTACATATTTCTTATGCACACTTCTTTCCCTTTACATATTTCTTATGCACACTTCTTTCCCTTTACATATTTCTTATGCACACTTCTTTCCCTTTACATATTTCTTATGCACACTTCTTTCCCTTTACATATTTCTTATGCACACTTCTTTCCCTTTACATATTTCTTATGCACACTTCTTTCCCTTTACATATTTCTTATGCACACTTCTTTCCCTTTACATATTTCTTATGCACACTTCTTTCCCTTTACATATTTCTTATGCACACTTCTTTCCCTTTACATATTTCTTATGCACACTTCTTTCCCTTTACATATTTCTTATGCACACTTCTTTCCCTTTACATATTTCTTATGCACACTTCTTTCCCTTTACATATTTCTTATGCACACTTCTTTTCCCTTTACATAATTCTTATGCACACTTCTTTCCCTTTACATATTTCTTATGCACACTTCTTTCCCTTTACATATTTCTTATGCACACTTCTTTCCCTTTACATATTTCTTATGCACACTTCTTTCCCTTTACATATTTAACTCGAGGGCTTGTTCCCACATCATGTGTTTATTTCTTATGCACACTTCTTTCCCTTTACATATTTAACTCGAGGGCTTGTTCCCACATCATGTGTTTATTTCTTATGCACACTTCTTTCCCTTTACATATTTCTTATGCACACTTCTTTCCCTTTACATATTTCTTATGCACACTTCTTTCCCTTTACATATTTCTTATGCACACTTCTTTCCCTTTACATATTTCTTATGCACACTTCTTTCCCTTTACATATTTCTTATGCACACTTCTTTCCCTTTACATATTTCTTATGCACACTTCTTTCCCTTTACATATTTCTTATGCACACTTCTTTCCCTTTACATATTTCTTATGCACACTTCTTTCCCTTTACATATTTCTTATGCACACTTCTTTCCCTTTACATATTTCTTATGCACACTTCTTTCCCTTTACATATTTCTTATGCACACTTCTTTCCCTTTACATATTTCTTATGCACACTTCTTTCCCTTTACATATTTCTTATGCACACTTCTTTCCCTTTACATATTTCTTATGCACACTTCTTTCCCTTTACATATTTCTTATGCACACTTCTTTCCCTTTACATATTTCTTATGCACACTTCTTTCCCTTTACATATTTCTTATGCACACTTCTTTCCCTTTACATATTTCTTATGCACACTTCTTTCCCTTTACATATTTCTTATGCACACTTCTTTCCCTTTACATATTTCTTATGCACACTTCTTTCCCTTTACATATTTCTGATGCACACTTCTTTCCCTTTACATATTTCTTATGCACACTTCTTTCCCTTTACATATTTCTTATGCACACTTCTTTCCCTTTACATATTTCTTATGCACACTTCTTTTCCCTTTACATATTTCTTATGCACACTTCTTTCCCTTTACATATTTCTTATGCACACTTCTTTCCCTTTACATATTTCTTATGCACACTTCTTTCCCTTTACATATTTCTTATGCACACTTCTTTCCCTTTACATATTTCTTATGCACACTTCTTTCCCTTTACATATTTCTTATGCACACTTCTTTCCCTTTACATATTTCTTATGCACACTTATTTCCCTTTACATATTTCTTATGCACACTTCTTTCCCTTTACATATTTCGTATGCACACTTCTTTCCCTTTACATATTTCTTATGCACACTTCTTTCCCTTTACATATTTCTTATGCACACTTCTTTCCCTTTACATATTTCTTATGCACACTTCTTTCCCTTTACATATTTCTTATGCACACTTCTTTCCCTTTACATATTTATTATGCACACTTCTTTCCCTTTACATATTTATTATGCACACTTCTTTCCCTTTACATATTTCTTTTGCACACTTCTTTCCCTTTACATATTTCGTATGCACACTTCTTTCCCTTTACATATTTCTTATGCACACTTCTTTCCCTTTACATATTTCTTATGCACTCTTCTTTCCCTTTACATATTTCTTATGCACACTTCTTTCCCTTTACATATTTCTTGTGCACACTTCTTTCCCTTTACATATTTCTTATGCACACTTCTTTCCCTTTACATATTTCTTATGCACACTTCTTTCCCTTTACATATTTCTTATGCACACTTCTTTCCCTTTACATATTTCTTATGCACACTTCTTTCCCTTTACATATTTCTTATGCACACTTCTTTCCCTTTACATATTTCTTATGCACACTTCTTTCCCTTTACATATTTCTTATGCACACTTCTTTCCCTTTACATATTTCATATGCACACTTCTTTCCCTTTACATATTTCTTATGCACACTTATTTCCCTTTACATATTTCTTATGCACACTTCTTTCCCTTGACATATTTCTTATGCACACTTCTTTCCCTTTACATATTTCTTATGCACACTTCTTTCCCTTTACATATTTCTTATGCACACTTCTTTCCCTTTACATATTTCTTATGCACACTTCTTTCCCTTTACATATTTCTTATGCACACTTCTTTCCCTTTACATATTTCTTATGCACACTTCTTTCCCTTTACATATTTCTTATGCACACTTCTTTCCCTTTACATATTTCTTATGCACACTTCTTTCCCTTTACATATTTCTTATGCACACTTCTTTCCCTTTACATATTTCTTATGTACACTTCTTTCCCTTTACATATTTCTTATGCACACTTCTTTCCCTTTACATATTTCTTATGCACACTTCTTTCCCTTTACATATTTCTTATGCACACTTCTTTCCCTTTACATATTTCTTATGCACACTTCTTTCCCTTTACATATTTCTTATGCACACTTCTTTCCCTTTACATATTTCTTATGCACACTTCTTTCCCTTTACATATTTCTTATGCACACTTCTTTCCCTTTACATATTTCTTATGCACACTTCTTTCCCTTTACATATTTCTTATGCACACTTCTTTCCCTTTACATATTTCTTATGCACACTTCTTTCCCTTTACATATTTCTTATGCACACTTCTTTCCCTTTACATATTTCTTATGCACACTTCTTTCCCTTTACATATTTCTTATGCACACTTCTTTCCCTTTACATATTTCTTATGCACACTTCTTTCCCTTTACATATTTCTTATGCACACTTCTTTCCCTTTACATATTTCTTATGCACACTTCTTTCCCTTTACATATTTCTTATGCACACTTCTTTCCCTTTACATATTTCTTATGCACACTTCTTTCCCTTTACATATTTCTTATGCACACTTCTTTCCCTTTACATATTTCTTATGCACACTTCTTTCCCTTTACATATTTCTTATGCACACTTCTTTCCCTTTACATATTTCTTATGCACACTTCTTTCCCTTTACATATTTCTTATGCACACTTCTTTCCCTTTACATATTTCTTATGCACACTTCTTTCCCTTTACATATTTCTTATGCACACTTCTTTCCCTTTACATATTTCTTATGCACACTTCTTTCCCTTTACATATTTCTTATGCACACTTCTTTCCCTTTACATATTTCTTATGCACACTTCTTTCCCTTTACATATTTCTTATGCACACTTCTTTCCCTTTACATATTTCTTATGCACACTTCTTTCCCTTTACATATTTCTTATGCACACTTCTTTTCCCTTTACATATTTCTTATGCACACTTCTTTCCCTTTACATATTTCTTATGCACACTTCTTTCCCTTTACATATTTCTTATGCACACTTCTTTCCCTTTACATATTTCTTATGCACACTTCTTTCCCTTTACATATTTCTTATGCACACTTCTTTCCCTTTACATATTTCTTATGCACACTTCTTTCCCTTTACATATTTTTTATGCACACTTCTTTCCCTTTACATATTTCTTATGCACACTTCTTTCCCTTTACATATTTCTTATGCACACTTCTTTCCCTTTACATATTTCTTATGCACACTTCTTTCCCTTTACATATTTCTTATGCACACTTCTTTCCCTTTACATATTTCTTATGCACACTTCTTTCCCTTTACATATTTCTTATGCACACTTATTTCCCTTTACATATTTCTTATGCACACTTATTTCCCTTTACATATTTCTTATGCACACTTCTTTCCCTTTACACATTTCTTATGCACACTTCTTTCCCTTTACATATTTCTTATGCACACTTCTTTCCCTTTACATATTTATTATGCACACTTCTTTCCCTTTACATATTTATTATGCACACTTCTTTCCCTTTACATATTTCTTATGCACACTTCTTTCCCTTTACATATTTCTTATGCACTCTTCTTTCCCTTTACATATTTCTTATGCACACTTCTTTCCCTTTACATATTTCTTATGCACACTTCTTTCCCTTTACATATTTCTTATGCACACTTCTTTCCCTTTACATATTTCTTATGCACACTTCTTTCCCTTTACATATTTCTTATGCACACTTCTTTCCCTTTACATATTTCTTATGCACACTTCTTTCCCTTTACATATTTCTTATGCACACTTCTTTCCCTTTACATATTTCTTATGCACACTTCTTTCCCTTTACATATTTCTTATGCACACTTCTTTCCCTTTACATATTTCTTATGCACACTTCTTTCCCTTTACATATTTCTTATGCAAACTTCTTTCCCTTTACATATTTCTTATGCAAACTTCTTTCCCTTTACATATTTCTTATGCACACTTCTTTCCCTTTACATATTTCTTATGCACACTTCTTTCCCTTTACATATTTCTTATGCACACTTCTTTCCCTTTACATATTTCTTATGCACACTTCTTTCCCTTTACATATTTCTTATGCACACTTCTTTCCCTTTACATATTTCTTATGCACACTTCTTTCCCTTTACATATTTCTTATGCACACTTCTTTCCCTTTACATATTTCTTATGCACACTTCTTTCCCTTTACATATTTCTTATGCACACTTCTTTCCCTTTACATATTTCTTATGCACACTTCTTTCCCTTTACATATTTCTTATGCACACTTCTTTCCCTTTACATATTTCTTATGCACACTTCTTTCCCTTTACATATTTCTTATGCACACTTCTTTCCCTTTACATATTTCTTATGCACACTTCTTTCCCTTTACATATTTCTTATGCACACTTCTTTCCCTTTACATATTTCTTATGCACACTTCTTTCCCTTTACATATTTCTTATGCACACTTCTTTCCCTTTACATATTTCTTATGCACACTTCTTTCCCTTTACATATTTCTTATGCACACTTCTCTCCCTTTACATATTTCTTATGCACACTTCTTTCCCTTTACATATTTCTTATGCACACTTCTTTCCCTTTACATATTTCTTATGCACACTTCTTTCCCTTTACATATTTCTTATGCACACTTCTTTCCCTTTACATATTTCTTATGCACACTTCTTTCCCTTTACATATTTCTTATGCACACTTCTTTTCCCTTTACATATTTCTTATGCACACTTCTTTCCCTTTACATATTTCTTATGCACACTTCTTTCCCTTTACATATTTCTTATGCACACTTCTGTCCCTTTACATATTTCTTATGCACACTTCTTTCCCTTTACATATTTCTTATGCACACTTCTTTCCCTTTACATATTTCTTATGCACACTTCTTTCCCTTTACATATTTAACTCGAGGGCTTGTTCCCACATCATGTGTTTATTTCTTATGCACACTTCTTTCCCTTTACATATTTAACTCGAGGGCTTGTTCCCACATCATGTGTTTATTTCTTATGCACACTTCTTTCCCTTTACATATTTAACTCGAGGGCTTGTTCCCACATCATGTGTTTATTTCTTATGCACACTTCTTTCCCTTTACATATTTCGTATGCACACTTCTTTCCCTTTACATATTTCTTATGCACACTTCTTTCCCTTTACATATTTCTTATGCACACTTCTTTCCCTTTACATATTTCTTATGCACACTTCTTTCCCTTTACATATTTCTTATGCACACTTCTTTCCCTTTACATATTTCTTATGCACACTTCTTTCCCTTTACATATTTCTTATGCACACTTCTTTCCCTTTACATATTTCTTATGCACACTTCTTTCCCTTTACATATTTCTTATGCACACTTCTTTCCATTTACATATTTCTTATGCACACTTCTTTCCCTTTACATATTTCTTATGCACACTTCTTTCCCTTTACATATTTCGTATGCACACTTCTTTCCCTTTACATATTTCTTATGCACACTTCTTTCCCTTTACATATTTCTTATGCACACTTCTTTCCCTTTACATATTTCTTATGCACACTTCTTTCCCTTTACATATTTCTTATGCACACTTCTTTCCCTTTACATATTTCTTATGCACACTTCTTTCCCTTTACATATTTCTTATGCACACTTCTTTCCCTTTACATATTTCTTATGCACACTTCTTTCCCTTTACATATTTCTTATGCACACTTCTTTCCCTTTACATATTTCTTATGCACACTTCTTTCCCTTTACATATTTCTTATGCACACTTCTTTCCCTTTACATATTTCTTATGCACACTTCTTTCCCTTTACATATTTCGTATGCACACTTCTTTCCCTTTACATATTTCTTATGCACACTTCTTTCCCTTTACATATTTCTTATGCACACTTCTTTCCCTTTACATATTTCTTATGCACACTTCTTTCCCTTTACATATTTCTTATGCACACTTCTTTCCCTTTACATATTTCTTATGCACACTTCTTTCCTGTACATATTTATTATGCACACTTCTTTCCCTTTACATATTTCTTTTGCACACTTCTTTCCCTTTACATATTTCTTATGCACACTTCTTTCCCTTTACATATTTCTTATGCACACTTCTTTCCCTTTACATATTTCTTATGCACTCTTCTTTCCCTTTACATATTTCTTATGCACACTTCTTTCCCTTTACATATTTCTTGTGCACACTTCTTTCCCTTTACATATTTCTTATGCACACTTCTTTCCCTTTACATATTTCTTATGCACACTTCTTTCCCTTTACATATTTCTTATGCACACTTCTTTCCCTTTACATATTTCTTATGCACACTTCTTTCCCTTTACATATTTCTTATGCACACTTCTTTCCCTTTACATATTTCTTATGCACACTTCTTTCCCTTTACATATTTCTTATGCACACTTCTTTCCCTTTACATATTTCTTATGCACACTTCTTTCCCTTTACATATTTCTTATGCACACTTCTTTCCCTTTACATATTTCTTATGCACACTTCTTTCCCTTGACATATTTCTTATGCACACTTCTTTCCCTTCACATATTTCTTATGCACACTTCTTTCCCTTTACATATTTCTTATGCACACTTCTTTCCCTTTACATATTTCTTATGCACACTTCTTTCCCTTTACATATTTCTTATGCACACTTCTTTCCCTTTACATATTTCTTATGCACACTTCTTTCCCTTTACATATTTCTTATGCACACTTCTTTCCCTTTACATATTTCTTATGCACACTTCTTTCCCTTTACATATTTCTTATGCACACTTCTTTCCCTTTACATATTTCTTATGCACACTTCTTTCCCTTTACATATTTCGTATGCACACTTCTTTCCCTTTACATATTTCTTATGCACACTTCTTTCCCTTTACATATTTCTTATGCACACTTCTTTCCCTTTACATATTTCTTATGCACACTTCTTTCCCTTTACATATTTCTTATGCACACTTCTTTCCCTTTACATATTTATTATGCACACTTCTTTCCCTTTACATATTTCTTATGCACACTTCTTTCCCTTTACATATTTCTTATGCACACTTCTTTCCCTTTACATATTTCTTATGCACACTTCTTTCCCTTTACATATTTCTTATGCACACTTCTTTCCCTTTACATATTTCTTATGCACACTTCTTTCCCTTTACATATTTCTTATGCACACTTCTTTCCCTTTACATATTTCTTATGCACACTTCTTTCCCTTTACATATTTCTTATGCACACTTCTTTCCCTTTACATATTTCTTATGCACACTTCTTTCCCTTTACATATTTCTTATGCACACTTCTTTCCCTTTACATATTTCTTATGCACACTTCTTTCCCTTTACATATTTCTTATGCACACTTCTCTCCCTTTACATATTTCTTATGCACACTTCTTTCCCTTTACATATTTCTTATGCACACTTCTTTCCCTTTACATATTTCTTATGCACACTTCTTTCCCTTTACATATTTCTTATGCACACTTCTTTCCCTTTACATATTTCTTATGCACTCTTCTTTCCCTTTACATATTTCTTATGCACACTTCTTTCCCTTTACATATTTCTTGTGCACACTTCTTTCCCTTTACATATTTCTTATGCACACTTCTTTCCCTTTACATATTTCTTATGCACACTTCTTTCCCTTTACATATTTCTTATGCACACTTCTTTCCCTTTACATATTTCTTATGCACACTTCTTTCCCTTTACATATTTCTTATGCACACTTCTTTCCCTTTACATATTTCTTATGCACACTTCTTTCCCTTTACATATTTCTTATGCACTCTTCTTTCCCTTTACATATTTCTTATGCACACTTCTTTCCCTTTACATATTTCTTGTGCACACTTCTTTCCCTTTACATATTTCTTATGCACACTTCTTTCCCTTTACATATTTCTTATGCACACTTCTTTCCCTTTACATATTTCTTATGCACACTTCTTTCCCTTCACATATTTCTTATGCACACTTCTTTCCCTTTACATATTTCTTATGCACACTTCTTTCCCTTTACATATTTCTTATGCACACTTCTTTCCCTTTACATATTTCTTATGCACACTTCTTTCCCTTTACATATTTCTTATGCACACTTCTTTCCCTTTACATATTTCTTATGCACACTTCTTTCCCTTTACATATTTCTTATGCACACTTCTTTCCCTTTACATATTTCTTATGCACACTTCTTTCCCTTTACATATTTCTTATGCACACTTCTTTCCCTTTACATATTTCGTATGCACACTTCTTTCCCTTTACATATTTCTTATGCACACTTCTTTCCCTTTACATATTTCTTATGCACACTTCTTTCCCTTTACATATTTCTTATGCACACTTCTTTCCCTTTACATATTTCTTATGCACACTTCTTTCCCTTTACATATTTCTTATGCACACTTCTTTCCCTTTACATATTTCTTATGCACACTTCTTTCCCTTTACATATTTCTTATGCACACTTCTTTCCCTTTACATATTTCTTATGCACACTTCTTTCCCTTTACATATTTCTTATGCACACTTCTTTCCCTTTACATATTTCTTATGCACACTTCTTTCCCTTTACATATTTCTTATGCACACTTCTTTCCCTTTACATATTTCTTATGCACACTTCTTTCCCTTTACATATTTCTTATGCACACTTCTTTCCCTTTACATATTTCTTATGCACACTTCTTTCCCTTTACATATTTCTTATGCACACTTCTTTCCCTTTACATATTTCTTATGCACACTTCTTTCCCTTTACATATTTCTTATGCACACTTCTCTCCCTTTACATATTTCTTATGCACACTTCTTTCCCTTTACATATTTCTTATGCACACTTCTTTCCCTTTACATATTTCTTATGCACACTTCTTTCCCTTTACATATTTCTTATGCACACTTCTTTCCCTTTACATATTTCTTATGCACACTTCTTTCCCTTTACATATTTCTTATGCACACTTCTTTCCCTTTACATATTTCTTATGCACACTTCTTTTCCCTTTACATATTTCTTATGCACACTTCTTTCCCTTTACATATTTCTTATGCACACTTCTTTCCCTTTACATATTTCTTATGCACACTTCTTTCCCTTTACATATTTCTTATGCACACTTCTTTCCCTTTACATATTTCTTATGCACACTTCTTTCCCTTTACATATTTCTTATGCACACTTCTTTCCCTTTACATATTTCTTATGCACACTTCTTTCCCTTTACATATTTCTTATGCACACTTCTTTCCCTTTACATATTTTGTATGCACACTTCTTTCCCTTTACATATTTCTTATGCACACTTATTTCCCTTTACATATTTCTTATGCACACTTCTTTCCCTTTACATATTTCTTATGCACACTTCTTTCCCTTTACATATTTCTTATGCACACTTCTTTCCCTTTACATATTTCTTATGCACACTTCTTTCCCTTTACATATTTCTTATGCACACTTATTTCCATTTACATATTTCTTATGCACACTTCTTTCCCTTTACATATTTCTTATGCACACTTATTTCCCTTTACATATTTCTTATGCACACTTCTTTCCCTTTACACATTTCTTATGCACACTTCTTTCCCTTTACATATTTCTTATGCACACTTCTTTCCCTTTACATATTTATTATGCACACTTCTTTCCCTTTACATATTTATTATGCACACTTCTTTCCCTTTACATATTTCTTATGCACACTTCTCTCCCTTTACATATTTCTTATGCACACTTCTTTCCCTTTACATATTTCTTATGCACTCTTCTTTCCCTTTACATATTTCTTATGCACACTTCTTTCCCTTTACATATTTCTTATGCACACTTCTTTCCCTTTACATATTTCTTATGCACACTTCTTTCCCTTTACATATTTCTTATGCACACTTCTTTCCCTTTACATATTTCTTATGCACACTTCTTTCCCTTTACATATTTCTTATGCACACTTCTTTCCCTTTACATATTTCGTATGCACACTTCTTTCCCTTTACATATTTCTTATGCACACTTCTTTCCCTTTACATATTTCTTATGCACACTTCTTTCCCTTTACATATTTCTTATGCACACTTCTTTCCCTTTACATATTTCTTATGCAAACTTCTTTCCCTTTACATATTTCTTATGCACACTCCTTTTCCTTTACATATTTCTTATGCACACTTCTTTCCCTTTACATATTTCTTATGCACACTTCTTTCCCTTTACATATTTCTTATGCACACTTCTTTCCCTTTACATATTTCTTATGCACACTTCTTTCCCTTTACATATTTCTTATGCACACTTCTTTCCCTTTACATATTTCTTATGCACACTTCTTTCCCTTTACATATTTCTTATGCACACTTCTTTCCCTTTACATATTTCTTATGCACACTTCTTTCCCTTTACATATTTCTTATGCACACTTCTTTCCCTTTACATATTTCTTATGCACACTTCTTTCCCTTTACATATTTCTTATGCACACTTCTTTCCCTTTACATATTTCTTATGCACACTTCTTTCCCTTTACATATTTCTTATGCACACTTCTTTCCCTTTACATATTTCTTATGCACACTTCTTTCCCTTTACATATTTCTTATGCACACTTCTTTCCCTTTACATATTTCTTATGCACACTTCTTTCCCTTTACATATTTCTTATGCACACTTCTTTCCCTTTACATATTTCTTATGCACACTTCTTTCCCTTTACATATTTCTTATGCACACTTCTTTCCCTTTACATATTTCTTATGCACACTTCTTTCCCTTTACATATTTCTTATGCACACTTCTTTCCCTTTACATATTTCTTATGCACACTTCTTTCCCTTTACATATTTCTTATGCACACTTCTTTCCCTTTACATATTTCTTATGCACACTTCTTTCCCTTTACATATTTCTTATGCACACTTCTTTCCCTTTACATATTTCTTATGCACACTTCTTTCCCTTTACATATTTCTTATGCACACTTCTTTCCCTTTACATATTTCTTATGCACACTTCTTTCCCTTTACATATTTCTTATGCACACTTCTTTCCCTTTACATATTTCTTATGCACACTTCTTTCCCTTTACATATTTCTTATGCACACTTCTTTCCCTTTACATATTTCTTATGCACACTTCTTTCCCTTTACATATTTCTTATGCACACTTCATTCCCTTTACATATTTCTTATGCACACTTCTTTCCCTTTACATATTTCTTATGCACACTTCTTTCCCTTTACATATTTCTTATGCACACTTCTTTCCCTTTACATATTTCTTATGCACACTTCTTTCCCTTTACATATTTCTTATGCACACTTCTTTCCCTTTACATATTTCTTATGCACACTTCTTTCCCTTTACATATTTTGTATGCACACTTCTTTCCCTTTACATATTTCTTATGCACACTTATTTCCCTTTACATATTTCTTATGCACACTTCTTTCCCTTTACATATTTCTTATGCACACTTATTTCCCTTTACATATTTCTTATGCACACTTCTTTCCCTTTACATATTTCTTATGCACACTTCTTTCCCTTTACATATTTCTTATGCACACTTCTTTCCCTTTACATATTTCTTATGCACATTTCTTTCCCTTTACATATTTCTTATGCACACTTCTTTCCCTTTACATATTTCTTATGCACACTTCTTTCCCTTTAAATATTTCTTATGCACACTTCTTTCCCTTTACATATTTCTTATGCACACTTCTTTCCCTTTACATATTTCTTATGCACACTTCTTTCCCTTTACATATTTCTTATGCACACTTCTTTCCCTTTACATATGTCTTATGCACACTTCTTTCCCTTTACATATTTCTTATGCACACTTCTTTCCCTTTACATATTTCTTATGCACACTTCTTTCCCTTTACATATTTCTTATGCACACTTCTTTCCCTTTACATATTTCTTATGCACACTTCTTTCCCTTTACATATTTCTTATGCACACTTCTTTCCCTTTACATATTTCTTATGCACACTTCTTTTCCCTTTACATATTTCTTATGCACACTTCTTTCCCTTTACATATTTCTTATGCACACTTCTTTCCCTTTACATATTTCTTATGCACACTTCTTTCCCTTTACATATTTCTTATGCACACTTCTTTCCCTTTACATATTTCTTATGCACACTTCTTTCCCTTTACATATTTCTTATGCACACTTCTTTCCCTTTACATATTTCTTATGCACACTTCTTTCCCTTTACATATTTCTTATGCACACTTCTTTCCCTTTACATATTTTGTATGCACACTTCTTTCCCTTTACATATTTCTTATGCACACTTATTTCCCTTTACATATTTCTTATGCACACTTCTTTCCCTTTACATATTTCTTATGCACACTTCTTTCCCTTTACATATTTCTTATGCACACTTCTTTCCCTTTACATATTTCTTATGCACACTTCTTTCCCTTTACATATTTCTTATGCACACTTATTTCCATTTACATATTTCTTATGCACACTTCTTTCCCTTTACATATTTCTTATGCACACTTATTTCCCTTTACATATTTCTTATGCACACTTCTTTCCCTTTACACATTTCTTATGCACACTTCTTTCCCTTTACATATTTCTTATGCACACTTCTTTCCCTTTACATATTTATTATGCACACTTCTTTCCCTTTACATATTTATTATGCACACTTCTTTCCCTTTACATATTTCTTATGCACACTTCTCTCCCTTTACATATTTCTTATGCACACTTCTTTCCCTTTACATATTTCTTATGCACTCTTCTTTCCCTTTACATATTTCTTATGCACACTTCTTTCCCTTTACATATTTCTTATGCACACTTCTTTCCCTTTACATATTTCTTATGCACACTTCTTTCCCTTTACATATTTCTTATGCACACTTCTTTCCCTTTACATATTTCTTATGCACACTTCTTTCCCTTTACATATTTCTTATGCACACTTCTTTCCCTTTACATATTTCTTATGCACACTTCTTTCCCTTTACATATTTCTTATGCACACTTCTTTCCCTTTACATATTTCTTATGCACACTTCTTTCCCTTTACATATTTCTTATGCACACTTCTTTCCCTTTACATATTTCTTATGCAAACTTCTTTCCCTTTACATATTTCTTATGCACACTTCTTTTCCTTTACATATTTCTTATGCACACTTCTTTCCCTTTACATATTTCTTATGCACACTTCTTTCCCTTTACATATTTCTTATGCACACTTCTTTCCCTTTACATATTTCTTATGCACACTTCTTTCCCTTTACATATTTCTTATGCACACTTCTTTCCCTTTACATATTTCTTATGCACACTTCTTTCCCTTTACATATTTCTTATGCACACTTCTTTCCCTTTACATATTTCTTATGCACACTTCTTTCCCTTTACATATTTCTTATGCACACTTCTTTCCCTTTACATATTTCTTATGCACACTTCTTTCCCTTTACATATTTCTTATGCACACTTCTTTCCCTTTACATATTTCTTATGCACACTTCTTTCCCTTTACATATTTCTTATGCACACTTCTTTCCCTTTACATATTTCTTATGCACACTTCTTTCCCTTTACATATTTCTTATGCACACTTCTTTCCCTTTACATATTTCTTATGCACACTTCTTTCCCTTTACATATTTCTTATGCACACTTCTTTCCCTTTACATATTTCTTATGCACACTTCTTTCCCTTTACATATTTCTAATGCACACTTCTTTCCCTTTACATATTTCTTATGCACACTTCTTTCCCTTTACATATTTCTTATGCACACTTCTTTCCCTTTACATATTTCTTATGCACACTTCTTTCCCTTTACATATTTCTTATGCACACTTCTTTCCCTTTACATATTTCTTATGCACACTTCTTTCCCTTTACATATTTCTTATGCACACTTCTTTCCCTTTACATATTTCTTATGCACACTTCTTTCCCTTTACATATTTCTTATGCACACTTCTTTCCCTTTACATATTTCTTATGCACACTTCTTTCCCTTTACATATTTCTTATGCACACTTCTTTCCCTTTACATATTTCTTATGCACACTTCTTTCCCTTTACATATTTCTTATGCACACTTCTTTCCCTTTACATATTTCTTATGCACACTTCTTTCCCTTTACATATTTCTTATGCACACTTCATTCCCTTTACATATTTCTTATGCACACTTCTTTCCCTTTACATATTTCTTATGCACACTTCTTTCCCTTTACATATTTCTTATGCACACTTCTTTCCCTTTACATATTTCTTATGCACACTTCTTTCCCTTTACATATTTCTTATGCACACTTCTTTCCCTTTACATATTTCTTATGCACACTTCTTTCCCTTTACATATTTCTTATGCACACTTCTTTCCCTTTACATATTTTGTATGCACACTTATTTCCCTTTACATATTTCTTATGCACACTTATTTCCCTTTACATATTTCTTATGCACACTTCTTTCCCTTTACATATTTCTTATGCACACTTATTTCCCTTTACATATTTCTTATGCACACTTCTTTCCCTTTACATATTTCTTATGCACACTTCTTTCCCTTTACATATTTCTTATGCACACTTCTTTCCCTTTACATATTTCTTATGCACACTTCTTTCCCTTTACATATTTCTTATGCACACTTCTTTCCCTTTACATATTTCTTATGCACACTTCTTTCCCTTTAAATATTTCTTATGCACACTTCTTTCCCTTTACATATTTCTTATGCACACTTCTTTCCCTTTACATATTTCTTATGCACACTTCTTTCCCTTTACATATTTCTTATGCACACTTCTTTCCCTTTACATATTTCTTATGCACACTTCTTTCCCTTTACATATTTCTTATGCACACTTCTTTCCCTTTACATATTTCTTATGCACACTTCTTTCCCTTTACATATTTCTTATGCACACTTCTTTCCCTTTACATATTTCTTATGCACACTTCTTTCCCTTTACATATTTCTTATGCACACTTCTTTCCCTTTACATATTTCTTATGCACACTTTTTTCCCTTTACATATTTCTTATGCACACTTCTTTCCCTTTACATATTTCTCATGCACACTTCTTTCCCTTTACATATTTATTATGCACACTTCTTTCCCTTTACATATTTCTTATGCACACTTCTTTCCCTTTACATATTTCTTATGCACACTTCTTTCCCTTTACATATTTCTTATGCACACTTCATTCCCTTTACATATTTCTTATGCACACTTCTTTCCCTTTACATATTTCTTATGCACACTTCTTTCCCTTTACATATTTCTTATGCACACTTCTTTCCCTTTACATATTTCTTATGCACACTTCTTTCCCTTTACATATTTCTTATGCACACTTCTTTCCCTTTACATATTTCTTATGCACACTTCTTTCCCTTTACATATTTTTTATGCACACTTCTTTCCCTTTACATATTTCTTATGCACACTTCTTTCCCTTTACATATTTTTTATGCACACTTATTTCCCTTTACATATTTCTTATGCACACTTATTTCCCTTTACATATTTCTTATGCACACTTCTTTCCATTTACATATTTCTTATGCACACTTCTTTCCCTTTACATATTTCTTATGCACACTTCTTTCCCTTTACATATTTCTTATGCACACTTCTTTCCCTTTACATATTTCTTATGCACACTTCTTTTCCTTTACATATTTCTTATGCACACTTCTTTTCCTTTACATATTTATTATGCACACTTCTTTCCCTTTACATATTTATTATGCACACTTCTTTCCCTTTACATATTTCTTATGCACACTTCTTTCCCTTTACATATTTCTTATGCACACTTCTTTCCCTTTACATATTTCTTATGCACACTTCTTTCCCTTTACATATTTCTTATGCACACTTCTTTCCCTTTACATATTTCTTATGCACACTTCTTTCCCTTTACATATTTCTTATGCACACTTATTTCCCTTTACATATTTCTTATGCACACTTCTTTCCCTTTACATATTTCTTATGCACACTTCTTTCCCTTTACATATTTCTTATGCACACTTCTTTCCCTTTACATATTTCTTATGCACACTTCTTTCCCTTTACATATTTCTTATGCACACTTCTTTCCCTTTACATATTTCTTATGCACACTTATTTCCCTTTACATATTTCTTATGCACACTTCTTTCCCTTTACATATTTCTTATGCACACTTCTTTCCCTTTACATATTTCTTATGCACACTTCTTTCCCTTTACATATTTCTTATGCACACTTCTTTCCCTTTACATATTTCTTATGCACACTTCTTTCCCTTTACATATTTCTTATGCACACTTCTTTCCCTTTACATATTTCTTATGCACACTTCTTTCCCTTTACATATTTTGTATGCACACTTATTTCCCTTTACATATTTCTTATGCACACTTATTTCCCTTTACATATTTCTTATGCACACTTCTTTCCCTTTACATATTTCTTATGCACACTTCTTTCCCTTTACATATTTCTTATGCACACTTCTTTCCCTTTACATATTTCTTATGCACACTTCTTTCCCTTTACATATTTCTTATGCACACTTCTTTCCCTTTACATATTTCTTATGCACACTTCTTTCCCTTTACATATTTCTTATGCACACTTCTTTCCCTTTACATATTTCTTATGCACACTTCTTTCCCTTTAAATATTTCTTATGCACACTTCTTTCCCTTTACATATTTCTTATGCACACTTCTTTCCCTTTACATATTTCTTATGCACACTTCTTTCCCTTTACATATTTCTTATGCACACTTCTTTCCCTTTACATATTTCTTATGCACACTTCTTTCCCTTTACATATTTCTTATGCACACTTCTTTCCCTTTACATATTTCTTATGCACACTTCTTTCCCTTTACATATTTCTTATGCACACTTCTTTCCCTTTACATATTTCTTATGCACACTTCTTTCCCTTTACATATTTCTTATGCACACTTCTTTCCCTTTACATATTTCTTATGCACACTTTTTTCCCTTTACATATTTCTTATGCACACTTCTTTCCCTTTACATATTTCTTATGCACACTTCTTTCCCTTTACATATTTATTATGCACACTTCTTTCCCTTTACATATTTCTTATGCACACTTCTTTCCCTTTACATATTTCTTATGCACACTTCTTTCCCTTTACATATTTCTTATGCACACTTCTTTCCCTTTACATATTTCTTATGCAAACTTCTTTCCCTTTACATATTTCTTATGCACACTTCTTTTCCTTTACATATTTCTTATGCACACTTCTTTCCCTTTACATATTTCTTATGCACACTTCTTTCCCTTTACATATTTCTTATGCACACTTCTTTCCCTTTACATATTTCTTATGCACACTTCTTTCCCTTTACATATTTCTTATGCACACTTCTTTCCCTTTACATATTTCTTATGCACACTTCTTTCCCTTTACATATTTCTTATGCACACTTCTTTCCCTTTACATATTTCTTATGCACACTTCTTTCCCTTTACATATTTCTTATGCACACTTCTTTCCCTTTACATATTTCTTATGCACACTTCTTTCCCTTTACATATTTCTTATGCACACTTCTTTCCCTTTACATATTTCTTATGCACACTTCTTTCCCTTTACATATTTCTTATGCACACTTCTTTCCCTTTACATATTTCTTATGCACACTTCTTTCCCTTTACATATTTCTTATGCACACTTCTTTCCCTTTACATATTTCTTATGCACACTTCTTTCCCTTTACATATTTCTTATGCACACTTCTTTCCCTTTACATATTTCTTATGCACACTTCTTTCCCTTTACATATTTCTAATGCACACTTCTTTCCCTTTACATATTTCTTATGCACACTTCTTTCGCTTTACATATTTCTTATGCACACTTCTTTCCCTTTACATATTTCTTATGCACACTTCTTTCCCTTTACATATTTCTTATGCACACTTCTTTCCCTTTACATATTTCTTATGCACACTTCTTTCCCTTTACATATTTCTTATGCACACTTCTTTCCCTTTACATATTTCTTATGCACACTTCTTTCCCTTTACATATTTCTTATGCACACTTCTTTCCCTTTACATATTTCTTATGCACACTTCTTTCCCTTTACATATTTCTTATGCACACTTCTTTCCCTTTACATATTTCTTATGCACACTTCTTTCCCTTTACATATTTCTTATGCACACTTCTTTCCCTTTACATATTTCTTATGCACACTTCTTTCCCTTTACATATTTCTTATGCACACTTCATTCCCTTTACATATTTCTTATGCACACTTCTTTCCCTTTACATATTTCTTATGCACACTTCTTTCCCTTTACATATTTCTTATGCACACTTCTTTCCCTTTACATATTTCTTATGCACACTTCTTTCCCTTTACATATTTCTTATGCACACTTCTTTCCCTTTACATATTTCTTATGCACACTTCTTTCCCTTTACATATTTCTTATGCACACTTCTTTCCCTTTACATATTTTGTATGCACACTTATTTCCCTTTACATATTTCTTATGCACACTTATTTCCCTTTACATATTTCTTATGCACACTTCTTTCCCTTTACATATTTCTTATGCACACTTATTTCCCTTTACATATTTCTTATGCACACTTCTTTCCCTTTACATATTTCTTATGCACACTTCTTTCCCTTTACATATTTCTTATGCACACTTCTTTCCCTTTACATATTTCTTATGCACACTTCTTTCCCTTTACATATTTCTTATGCACACTTCTTTCCCTTTACATATTTCTTATGCACACTTCTTTCCCTTTAAATATTTCTTATGCACACTTCTTTCCCTTTACATATTTCTTATGCACACTTCTTTCCCTTTACATATTTCTTATGCACACTTCTTTCCCTTTACATATTTCTTATGCACACTTCTTTCCCTTTACATATTTCTTATGCACACTTCTTTCCCTTTACATATTTCTTATGCACACTTCTTTCCCTTTACATATTTCTTATGCACACTTCTTTCCCTTTACATATTTCTTATGCACACTTCTTTCCCTTTACATATTTCTTATGCACACTTCTTTCCCTTTACATATTTCTTATGCACACTTCTTTCCCTTTACATATTTCTTATGCACACTTTTTTCCCTTTACATATTTCTTATGCACACTTCTTTCCCTTTACATATTTCTTATGCACACTTCTTTCCCTTTACATATTTATTATGCACACTTCTTTCCCTTTACATATTTCTTATGCACACTTCTTTCCCTTTACATATTTCTTATGCACACTTCTTTCCCTTTACATATTTCTTATGCACACTTCATTCCCTTTACATATTTCTTATGCACACTTCTTTCCCTTTACATATTTCTTATGCACACTTCTTTCCCTTTACATATTTCTTATGCACACTTCTTTCCCTTTACATATTTCTTATGCACACTTCTTTCCCTTTACATATTTCTTATGCACACTTCTTTCCCTTTACATATTTCTTATGCACACTTCTTTCCCTTTACATATTTTTTATGCACACTTCTTTCCCTTTACATATTTCTTATGCACACTTCTTTCCCTTTACATATTTTTTATGCACACTTATTTCCCTTTACATATTTCTTATGCACACTTATTTCCCTTTACATATTTCTTATGCACACTTCTTTCCCTTTACATATTTCTTATGCACACTTCTTTCCCTTTACATATTTCTTATGCACACTTCTTTCCCTTTACATATTTCTTATGCACACTTCTTTCCCTTTACATATTTCTTATGCACACTTCTTTTCCTTTACATATTTCTTATGCACACTTCTTTTCCTTTACATATTTATTATGCACACTTCTTTCCCTTTACATATTTATTATGCACACTTCTTTCCCTTTACATATTTCTTATGCACACTTCTTTCCCTTTACATATTTCTTATGCACACTTCTTTCCCTTTACATATTTCTTATGCACACTTCTTTCCCTTTACATATTTCTTATGCACACTTCTTTCCCTTTACATATTTCTTATGCACACTTCTTTCCCTTTACATATTTCTTATGCACACTTATTTCCCTTTACATATTTCTTATGCACACTTCTTTCCCTTTACATATTTCTTATGCACACTTCTTTCCCTTTACATATTTCTTATGCACACTTCTTTCCCTTTACATATTTCTTATGCACACTTCTTTCCCTTTACATATTTCTTATGCACACTTCTTTCCCTTTACATATTTCTTATGCACACTTATTTCCCTTTACATATTTCTTATGCACACTTCTTTCCCTTTACATATTTCTTATGCACACTTCTTTCCCTTTACATATTTCTTATGCACACTTCTTTCCCTTTACATATTTCTTATGCACACTTCTTTCCCTTTACATATTTCTTATGCACACTTCTTTCCCTTTACATATTTCTTATGCACACTTCTTTCCCTTTACATATTTCTTATGCACACTTCTTTCCCTTTACATATTTTGTATGCACACTTATTTCCCTTTACATATTTCTTATGCACACTTATTTCCCTTTACATATTTCTTATGCACACTTCTTTCCCTTTACATATTTCTTATGCACACTTCTTTCCCTTTACATATTTCTTATGCACACTTCTTTCCCTTTACATATTTCTTATGCACACTTCTTTCCCTTTACATATTTCTTATGCACACTTCTTTCCCTTTACATATTTCTTATGCACACTTCTTTCCCTTTACATATTTCTTATGCACACTTCTTTCCCTTTACATATTTCTTATGCACACTTCTTTCCCTTTAAATATTTCTTATGCACACTTCTTTCCCTTTACATATTTCTTATGCACACTTCTTTCCCTTTACATATTTCTTATGCACACTTCTTTCCCTTTACATATTTCTTATGCACACTTCTTTCCCTTTACATATTTCTTATGCACACTTCTTTCCCTTTACATATTTCTTATGCACACTTCTTTCCCTTTACATATTTCTTATGCACACTTCTTTCCCTTTACATATTTCTTATGCACACTTCTTTCCCTTTACATATTTCTTATGCACACTTCTTTCCCTTTACATATTTCTTATGCACACTTCTTTCCCTTTACATATTTCTTATGCACACTTTTTTCCCTTTACATATTTCTTATGCACACTTCTTTCCCTTTACATATTTCTTATGCACACTTCTTTCCCTTTACATATTTATTATGCACACTTCTTTCCCTTTACATATTTATTATGCACACTTCTTTCCCTTTACATATTTCTTATGCACACTTCTTTCCCTTTACATATTTCTTATGCACACTTCATTCCCTTTACATATTTCTTATGCACACTTCTTTCCCTTTACATATTTCTTATGCACACTTCTTTCCCTTTACATATTTCTTATGCACACTTCTTTCCCTTTACATATTTCTTATGCACACTTCTTTCCCTTTACATATTTCTTATGCACACTTCTTTCCCTTTACATATTTCTTATGCACACTTCTTTCCCTTTACATATTTTTTATGCACACTTCTTTCCCTTTACATATTTCTTATGCACACTTCTTTCCCTTTACATATTTTTTATGCACACTTATTTCCCTTTACATATTTCTTATGCACACTTATTTCCCTTTACATATTTCTTATGCACACTTCTTTCCCTTTACATATTTCTTATGCACACTTCTTTCCCTTTACATATTTCTTATGCACACTTCTTTCCCTTTACATATTTCTTATGCACACTTCTTTCCCTTTACATATTTCTTATGCACACTTCTTTTCCTTTACATATTTCTTATGCACACTTCTTTTCCTTTACATATTTATTATGCACACTTCTTTCCCTTTACATATTTATTATGCACACTTCTTTCCCTTTACATATTTCTTATGCACACTTCTTTCCCTTTACATATTTCTTATGCACACTTCTTTCCCTTTACATATTTCTTATGCACACTTCTTTCCCTTTACATATTTCTTATGCACACTTCTTTCCCTTTACATATTTCTTATGCACACTTCTTTCCCTTTACATATTTCTTATGCACACTTATTTCCCTTTACATATTTCTTATGCACACTTCTTTCCCTTTACATATTTCTTATGCACACTTCTTTCCCTTTACATATTTCTTATGCACACTTCTTTCCCTTTACATATTTCTTATGCACACTTCTTTCCCTTTACATATTTCTTATGCACACTTCTTTCCCTTTACATATTTCTTATGCACACTTATTTCCCTTTACATATTTCTTATGCACACTTCTTTCCCTTTACATATTTCTTATGCACACTTCTTTCCCTTTACATATTTCTTATGCACACTTCTTTCCCTTTACATATTTCTTATGCACACTTCTTTCCCTTTACATATTTCTTATGCACACTTCTTTCCCTTTACATATTTCTTATGCACACTTCTTTCCCTTTACATATTTCTTATGCACACTTCTTTCCCTTTACATATTTCTTATGCACACTTCATTCCCTTTACATATTTCTTATGCACACTTCTTTCCCTTTACATATTTCTTATGCACACTTCTTTCCCTTTACATATTTCTTATGCACACTTCTTTCCCTTTACATATTTCTTATGCACACTTCTTTCCCTTTACATATTTCTTATGCACACTTCTTTCCCTTTACATATTTCTTATGCACACTTCTTTCCCTTTACATATTTCTTATGCACACTTCTTTCCCTTTACATATTTCTTATGCACACTTCTTTCCCTTTACATATTTCTTATGCACACTTCTTTCCCTTTACATATTTCTTATGCACACTTATTTCCCTTTACATATTTCTTATGCACACTTCTTTCCCTTTACATATTTCTTATGCACACTTCTTTCCCTTTACATATTTCTTATGCACACTTCTTTCCCTTTACATATTTCTTATGCACACTTCTTTCCCTTTACATATTTCTTATGCACACTTCTTTCCCTTTACATATTTCTTATGCACACTTATTTCCCTTTACATATTTCTTACACACTTCTTTCCCTGTACATATTTCTTATGCACACTTATTTCCCTTTACATATTTCTTATGCACACTTCTTTCCCTTTACATATTTCTTATGCACACTTCTTTCCCTTTACATATTTCCTATGCACACTTCTTTCCCTTTACATATTTCTTATGCACACTTCTTTCCCTTTACATATTTCCTATGCACACTTCTTTCCCTTTACATATTTCTTATGCACACTTCTTTCCCTTTACATATTTCTTATGCACACTTCTTTCCCTTTACATATTTCTTATGCACACTTCTTTCCCTTTACATATTTCTTATGCACACTTCTTTCCCTTAACATATTTCTTATGCACACTTCTTTCCCTTTACATATTTCTTATGCACACTTATTTCCCTTTACATATTTCTTATGCACACTTCTTTCCCTTTACATATTTCTTATGCACACTTCTTTCCCTTTACATATTTCTTATGCACACTTCTTTCCCTTTACATATTTCTTATGCACACTTCTTTCCCTTTACATATTTCTTATGCACACTTCTTTCCCTTTACATATTTCTTATGCACACTTCTTTCCCTTTACATATTTCTTATGCACACTTCTTTCCCTTTACATGTTTCTTATGCACACTTCTTTCCCTTTACATATTTCTTATGCACACTTCTTTCCCTTTACATATTTCTTATGCACACTTCTTTCCCTTTACATATTTCTTATGCACACTTCTTTCCCTTTACATATTTCTTATGCACACTTCTTTCCCTTTACATATTTCTTATGCACACTTCTTTCCCTTTACATATTTCTTATTCACACTTCTTTCCCTTTACATATTTCTTATGCACACTTCTTTCCCTTTACATATTTCTTATGCACACTTCTTTCCCTTTACATATTTCTTATGCACACTTCTTTCCCTTTACATATTTCTTATGCACACTACTTTCCCTTTACATATTTCTTATGCACACTTATTTCCCTTTACATATTTCTTACACACTTCTTTCCCTGTACATATTTCTTATGCACACTTATTTCCCTTTACATATTTATTATGCACACTTCTTTCCCTTTACATATTTCTTATGCACACTTCTTTCCCTTTACATATTTATTATGCACACTTCTTTCCCTTTACATATTTATTATGCACACTTCTTTCCCTTTACATATTTCTTATGCACACTTCTTTCCCTTTACATATTTCTTATGCACACTTCTTTCCCTTTACATATTTCTTATGCACACTTCTTTCCCTTTACATATTTCTTATGCACTCTTCTTTCCCTTTACATATTTCTTATGCACACTTCTTTCCCTTTACATATTTCTTATGCACTCTTCTTTCCCTTTACATATTTCTTATGCACACTTCTTTCCCTTTACATATTTCTTATGCACACTTCTTTCCCTTTACATATTTCTTATGCACACTTCTTTCCCTTTACATATTTCTTATGCACACTTCTTTCCCTTTACATATTTCTTATGCACACTTCTTTCCCTTTACATATTTCTTATGCACACTTCTTTCCCTTTACATATTTCTTATGCACACTTCTTTCCCTTTACATATTTCTTATGCAAACTTCTTTCCCTTTACATATTTCTTATGCACACTTCTTTCCCTTTACATATTTCTTATGCACACTTCTTTCCCTTTACATATTTCTTATGCACACTTCTTTCCCTTTACATATTTCTTATGCACACTTCATTCCCTTTACATATTTCTTATGCACACTTCTTTCCCTTTACATATTTCTTATGCACACTTCTTTCCCTTTACATATTTCTTATGCACACTTCTTTCCCTTTACATATTTCTTATGCACACTTCTTTCCCTTTACATATTTCTTATGCACACTTCTTTCCCTTTACATATTTCTTATGCACACTTCTTTCCCTTTACATATTTCTTATGCACACTTCTTTCCCTTTACATATTTCTTATGCACACTTCTTTCCCTTTACATATTTCTTATGCACACTTCTTTCCCTTTACATATTTCTTATGCACACTTCTTTCCCTTTACATATTTATTATGCACACTTCTTTCCCTTTACATATTTTTTATGCACACTTCTTTCCCTTTACATATTTCTTATGCACACTTCTTTCCCTTTACATATTTCTTATGCACACTTCTTTCCCTTTACATATTTCTTATGCACATTTCTTTCCCTTTACATATTTCTTATACACACTTCTTTCCCTTTACATATTTCTTATGCACACTTCTTTCCCTTTACATATTTCTTATGCACACTTCTTTCCCTTTACATATTTCTTATGCACACTTCTTTCCCTTTACATATTTCTTATGCACACTTCTTTCCCTTTACATATTTCTTATGCACACTTCTTTCCCTTTACATATTTATTATGCACACTTCTTTCCCTTTACATATTTATTATGCACACTTCTTTCCCTTTACATATTTCTTATGCACACTTCTTTCCCTTTACATATTTCTTATGCACACTTCTTTCCCTTTACATATTTCTTATGCACACTTCTTTCCCTTTACATATTTCTTATGCACACTTCTTTCCCTTTACATATTTCTTATGCACACTTCTTTCCCTTTACATAATTCTTATGCACACTTCTTTCCCTTTACATATTTCTTATGCACACTTCTTTCCCTTTACATATTTCTTATGCACACTTCTTTCCCTTTACATATTTCTTATGCACACTTCTTTCCCTTTACATATTTCTTATGCACACTTCTTTCCCTTTACATATTTCTTGTGCACTCTTCTTTCCCTTTACATATTTCTTATGCACACTTCTTTCCCTTTACATATTTCTTATGCACTCTTCTTTCCCTTTACATATTTCTTATGCACACTTCTTTCCCTTTACATATTTCTTATGCACACTTCTTTCCCTTTACATATTTCTTATGCACACTTCTTTCCCTTTACATATTTCTTATGCACACTTCTTTCCCTTTACATATTTCTTATGCACACTTCTTTCCCTTTACATATTTCTTATGCACACTTCTTTCCCTTTACATATTTCTTATGCACACTTCTTTCCCTTTACATATTTCTTATGCAAACTTCTTTCCCTTTACATATTTCTTATGCACACTTCTTTCCCTTTACATATTTCTTATGCACACTTCTTTCCCTTTACATATTTCTTATGCACACTTCTTTCCCTTTACATATTTCTTATGCACACTTCTTTCCCTTTACATATTTCTTATGCACACTTCTTTCCCTTTACATATTTCTTATGCACACTTCTTTACCTTTACATATTTCTTATGCACACTTCTTTCCCTTTACATATTTCTTATGCACACTTCTTTCCCTTTACATATTTCTTATGCACACTTCTTTCCCTTTACATATTTCTTATGCACACTTCTTTCCCTTTACATATTTCTTATGCACACTTCTTTCCCTTTACATATTTCTTATGCACACTTCTTTCCCTTTACATATTTCTTATGCACACTTCTTTCCCTTTACATATTTCTTATGCACACTTCTTTCCCTTTACATATTTCTTATGCACACTTCTTTCCCTTTACATATTTCTTATGCACACTTCTTTCCCTTTACATATTTCTTATGCACACTTCTTTCCCTTTACATATTTCTTATGCACACTTCTTTCCCTTTACATATTTCTTATGCACATTTCTTTCCCTTTACATATTTCTTATACACACTTCTTTCCCTTTACATATTTCTTATGCACACTTCTTTCCCTTTACATATTTCTTATGCACACTTCTTTCCCTTTACATATTTCTTATGCACACTTCTTTCCCTTTACATATTTCTTATGCACACTTCTTTCCCTTTACATATTTCTTATGCACACTTCTTTCCCTTTACATATTTATTATGCACACTTCTTTCCCTTTACATATTTCTTATGCACACTTCTTTCCCTTTACATATTTCTTATGCACACTTCTTTCCCTTTACATATTTCTTATGCACACTTCTTTCCCTTTACATATTTCTTATGCACACTTCTTTCCCTTTACATATTTCTTATGCACACTTCTTTCCCTTTACATATTTCTTATGCACACTTCTTTCCCTTTACATATTTCTTATGCACACTTCTTTCCCTTTACATATTTCTTATGCACACTTCTTTTCCTTTACATATTTCTTATGCACACTTCTTTCCCTTTACATATTTCTTATGCACACTTCTTTCCCTTTACATATTTCTTATGCACACTTATTTCCCTTTACATATTTCTTATGCACACTTCTTTCCCTTTACATATTTCTTATGCACACTTCTTTCCCTTTACATATTTCTTATGCACACTTCTTTCCCCTTACATATTTCTTATGCACACTTCTTTCCCTTTACATATTTCTTATGCACACTTCTTTTCCTTTACATATTTATTATGCACACTTCTTTTCCTTTACATATTTATTATGCACACTTCTTTCCCTTTACATATTTCTTATGCACACTTCTTTCCCTTTACATATTTCTTATGCACACTTCTTTCCCTTTACATATTTCTTATGCACACTTCTTTCTCTTTACATATTTCTTATGCACACTTCTTTCCCTTTACATATTTCTTATGCACACTTCTTTCCCTTTACATATGTCTTATGCACACTTCTTTCCCTTTACATATTTCTTATGCACACTCCTTTCCCTTTACATATTTCTTATGCACACTTCCTTCCCTTTAGATATTTCTTATGCACACTTCTTTCCCTTTACATATTTCTTATGCACACTTCTTTCCCTTTACATATTTCTTATGCACACTTCTTTCCCTTTACATATTTCTTATGCACACTTATTTCCCTTTACATATTTCTTATGCACACTTCTTTCCCTTTATTATTTCTTATGCACACTTCTTTCCCTTTACATATTTAACTCGAGGGCTTGTCCCGACATCATGTGTTTATTTCTTATGCACACTTCTTTCCCTTTACATATTTCTTATGCACACTTCTTTCCCTTTACATATTTCTTATGCACACTTCTTTCCCTTTACATATTTCTTATGCACACTTCTTTCCCTTTACATATTTCTTATGCACACTTCTTTCCCTTTACATATTTCTTATGCACACTTCTTTCCCTTTACATATTTCTTATGCACACTTCTTTCCCTTTACATATTTCTTATGCACACTTCTTTCCCTTTACATATTTCTTATGCACACTTCTTTCCCTTTACATATTTCGTATGCACACTTCTTTCCCTTTACATATTTCTTATGCACACTTCTTTCCCTTTACATATTTCTTATGCACACTTCTTTCCCTTCACATATTTCTTATGCACACTTCTTTCCCTTTACATATTTCTTATGCACACTTCTTTCCCTTTACATATTTCTTATGCACACTTCTTTCCCTTTACATATTTCTTATGCACACTTCTTTTCCTTTACATATTTATTATGCACACTTCTTTCCCCTTACATATGTATTATGCACACTTCTTTCCCTTTACATATTTCTTATGCACACTTCTTTCCCTTTACATATTTCTTATGCACACTTCTTTCCCTTTACATATTTCTTATGCACACTTCTTTCCCTTTACATATTTCTTATGCACACTTATTTCCCTTTACATATTTCTTATGCACACTTCTTTCCCTTTACATATTTCTTATGCACACTTCTTTCCCTTTACATATTTCTTATGCACACTTCTTTCCCTTTACATATTTCTTATGCACACTTCTTTCCCTTTACATATTTCTTATGCACACTTCTTTCCCTTTACATGTTTCTTATGCACACTTCTTTCCCTTTACATATTTCTTATGCACACTTCTTTCCCTTTACATATTTCTTATGCACACTTCTTTCCCTTTACATATTTCTTATGCACACTTCTTTCCCTTTACATATTTCTTATGCACACTTCTTTCCCTTTACATATTTCTTATGCACACTTCTTTCCCTTTACATATTTCTTATTCACACTTCTTTCCCTTTACATATTTCTTATGCACACTTCTTTCCCTTTACATATTTCTTATGCACACTTCTTTCCCTTTACATATTTCTTATGCACACTTCTTTCCCTTTACATATTTCTTATGCACACTACTTTCCCTTTACATATTTCTTATGCACACTTATTTCCCTTTACATATTTCTTACACACTTCTTTCCCTGTACATATTTCTTATGCACACTTATTTCCCTTTACATATTTCTTATGCACACTTCTTTCCCTTTACATATTTCTTATGCACACTTCTTTCCCTTTACATATTTATTATGCACACTTCTTTCCCTTTACATATTTATTATGCACACTTCTTTCCCTTTACATATTTCTTATGCACACTTCTTTCCCTTTACATATTTCTTATGCACACTTCTTTCCCTTTACATATTTCTTATGCACACTTCTTTCCCTTTACATATTTCTTATGCACTCTTCTTTCCCTTTACATATTTCTTATGCACACTTCTTTCCCTTTACATATTTCTTATGCACTCTTCTTTCCCTTTACATATTTCTTATGCACACTTCTTTCCCTTTACATATTTCTTATGCACACTTCTTTCCCTTTACATATTTCTTATGCACACTTCTTTCCCTTTACATATTTCTTATGCACACTTCTTTCCCTTTACATATTTCTTATGCACACTTCTTTCCCTTTACATATTTCTTATGCACACTTCTTTCCCTTTACATATTTCTTATGCACACTTCTTTCCCTTTACATATTTCTTATGCAAACTTCTTTCCCTTTACATATTTCTTATGCACACTTCTTTCCCTTTACATATTTCTTATGCACACTTCTTTCCCTTTACATATTTCTTATGCACACTTCTTTCCCTTTACATATTTCTTATGCACACTTCATTCCCTTTACATATTTCTTATGCACACTTCTTTCCCTTTACATATTTCTTATGCACACTTCTTTCCCTTTACATATTTCTTATGCACACTTCTTTCCCTTTACATATTTCTTATGCACACTTCTTTCCCTTTACATATTTCTTATGCACACTTCTTTCCCTTTACATATTTCTTATGCACACTTCTTTCCCTTTACATATTTCTTATGCACACTTCTTTCCCTTTACATATTTCTTATGCACACTTCTTTCCCTTTACATATTTCTTATGCACACTTCTTTCCCTTTACATATTTCTTATGCACACTTCTTTCCCTTTACATATTTATTATGCACACTTCTTTCCCTTTACATATTTCTTATGCACACTTCTTTCCCTTTACATATTTCTTATGCACACTTCTTTCCCTTTACATATTTCTTATGCACACTTCTTTCCCTTTACATATTTCTTATGCACATTTCTTTCCCTTTACATATTTCTTATACACACTTCTTTCCCTTTACATATTTCTTATGCACACTTCTTTCCCTTTACATATTTCTTATGCACACTTCTTTCCCTTTACATATTTCTTATGCACACTTCTTTCCCTTTACATATTTCTTATGCACACTTCTTTCCCTTTACATATTTCTTATGCACACTTCTTTCCCTTTACATATTTATTATGCACACTTCTTTCCCTTTACATATTTATTATGCACACTTCTTTCCCTTTACATATTTCTTATGCACACTTCTTTCCCTTTACATATTTCTTATGCACACTTCTTTCCCTTTACATATTTCTTATGCACACTTCTTTCCCTTTACATATTTCTTATGCACACTTCTTTCCCTTTACATAATTCTTATGCACACTTCTTTCCCTTTACATATTTCTTATGCACACTTCTTTCCCTTTACATATTTCTTATGCACACTTCTTTCCCTTTACATATTTCTTATGCACACTTCTTTCCCTTTACATATTTCTTATGCACACTTCTTTCCCTTTACATAGTTCTTATGCACTCTTCTTTCCCTTTACATATTTCTTATGCACACTTCTTTCCCTTTACATATTTCTTATGCACTCTTCTTTCCCTTTACATATTTCTTATGCACACTTCTTTCCCTTTACATATTTCTTATGCACACTTCTTTCCCTTTACATATTTCTTATGCACACTTCTTTCCCTTTACATATTTCTTATGCACACTTCTTTCCCTTTACATATTTCTTATGCACACTTCTTTCCCTTTACATATTTCTTATGCACACTTCTTTCCCTTTACATATTTCTTATGCACACTTCTTTCCCTTTACATATTTCTTATGCAAACTTCTTTCCCTTTACATATTTCTCATGCACACTTCTTTCCCTTTACATATTTCTTATGCACACTTCTTTCCCTTTACATATTTCTTATGCACACTTCTTTCCCTTTACATATTTCTTATGCACACTTCTTTCCCTTTACATATTTCTTATGCACACTTCTTTCCCTTTACATATTTCTTATGCACACTTCTTTCCCTTTACATATTTCTTATGCACACTTCTTTCCCTTTACATATTTCTTATGCACACTTCTTTCCCTTTACATATTTCTTATGCACACTTCTTTCCCTTTACATATTTCTTATGCACACTTCTTTCCCTTTACATATTTCTTATGCACACTTCTTTCCCTTTACATATTTCTTATGCACACTTCTTTCCCTTTACATATTTCTTATGCACACTTCTTTCCCTTTACATATTTCTTATGCACACTTCTTTCCCTTTACATATTTCTTATGCACACTTCTTTCCCTTTACATATTTCTTATGCACACTTCTTTCCCTTTACATATTTCTTATGCACACTTCTTTCCCTTTACATATTTCTTATGCACACTTCTTTCCCTTTACATATTTCTTATGCACATTTCTTTCCCTTTACATATTTCTTATACACACTTCTTTCCCTTTACATATTTCTTATGCACACTTCTTTCCCTTTACATATTTCTTATGCACACTTCTTTCCCTTTACATATTTCTTATGCACACTTCTTTCCCTTTACATATTTCTTATGCACACTTCTTTCCCTTTACATATTTCTTATGCACACTTCTTTCCCTTTACATATTTATTATGCACACTTCTTTCCCTTTACATATTTATTATGCACACTTCTTTCCCTTTACATATTTCTTATGCACACTTCTTTCCCTTTACATATTTCTTATGCACACTTCTTTCCCTTTACATATTTCTTATGCACACTTCTTTCCCTTTACATATTTCTTATGCACACTTCTTTCCCTTTACATATTTCTTATGCACACTTCTTTCCCTTTACATATTTCTTATGCACACTTCTTTCCCTTTACATATTTCTTATGCACACTTCTTTCCCTTTACATATTTCTTATGCACACTTCTTTCCCTTTACATATTTCTTATGCACACTTCTTTCCCTTTACATATTTCTTATGCACACTTATTTCCCTTTACATATTTCTTATGCACACTTCTTTCCCTTTACATATTTCTTATGCACACTTCTTTCCCTTTACATATTTCTTATGCACACTTCTTTCCCTTTACATATTTATTATGCACACTTCTTTCCCTTTACATATTTCTTATGCACACTTCTTTTCCTTTACATATTTATTATGCACACTTCTTTTCCTTTACATATTTATTATGCACACTTCTTTCCCTTTACATATTTCTTATGCACACTTCTTTCCCTTTACATATTTCTTATGCACACTTCTTTCCCTTTACATATTTCTTATGCACACTTCTTTCTCTTTACATATTTCTTATGCACACTTCTTTCCCTTTACATATTTCTTATGCACACTTCTTTCCCTTTACATATGTCTTATGCACACTTCTTTCCCTTTACATATTTCTTATGCACACTCCTTTCCCTTTACATATTTCTTATGCACACTTCCTTCCCTTTAGATATTTCTTATGCACACTTCTTTCCCTTTACATATTTCTTATGCACACTTCTTTCCCTTTACATATTTCTTATGCACACTTCTTTCCCTTTACATATTTCTTATGCACACTTATTTCCCTTTACATATTTCTTATGCACACTTCTTTCCCTTTATTATTTCTTATGCACACTTCTTTCCCTTTACATATTTAACTCGAGGGCTTGTCCCGACATCATGTGTTTATTTCTTATGCACACTTCTTTCCCTTTACATATTTCTTATGCACACTTCTTTCCCTTTACATATTTCTTATGCACACTTCTTTCCCTTTACATATTTCTTATGCACACTTCTTTCCCTTTACATATTTCTTATGCACACTTCTTTCCCTTTACATATTTCTTATGCACACTTCTTTCCCTTTACATATTTCTTATGCACACTTCTTTCCCTTTACATATTTCTTATGCACACTTATTTCCCTTTACATATTTCTTATGCACACTTCTTTCCCTTTACATATTTTGTATGCACACTTCTTTCCCTTTACATATTTCTTATGCACACTTCTTTCCCTTTACATATTTCTTATGCACACTTCTTTCCCTTCACATATTTCTTATGCACACTTCTTTCCCTTTACATATTTCTTATGCACACTTCTTTCCCTTTACATATTTCTTATGCACACTTCTTTCCCTTTACATATTTCTTATGCACACTTCTTTTCCTTTACATATTTATTATGCACACTTCTTTCCCCTTACATATGTATTATGCACACTTCTTTCCCTTTACATATTTCTTATGCACACTTCTTTCCCTTTACATATTTCTCATGCACACTTCTTTCCCTTTACATATTTCTTATGCACACTTCTTTCCCTTTACATATTTCTTATGCACACTTCTTTCCCTTTACATATTTCTTATGCACACTTCTTTCCCTTTACATATTTCTTATGCACACTTCTTTCCCTTTACATATTTCTTATGCACACTCCTTTCCCTTTACATATTTCTTATGCACACTTCTTTCCCTTTACATATTTCTTATGCACACTTCTTTCCCTTTACATATTTCTTATGCACACTTCTTTCCCTTTACATATTTCTTATGCACACTTCTTTCCCTTCACATTTTTCTTATGCACACTTCTTTCCCTTTACATATTTCTTATGCACACTTCTTTCCCTTTACATATTTCTTATGCACACTTCTTTCCCTTTACATATTTCTTATGCACACTTCTTTCCCTTTACATATTTCTTATGCACACTTCTTTCCCTTTACATATTTCTTATGCACACTTCTTTCCCTTTACATATTTCTTATGCACACTTCTTTCCCTTTACATATTTCTTATGCACACTTCTTTCCCTTTACATATTTCTTATGCACACTTCTTTCCCTTTACATATTTCTTATGCACACTTCTTTCCCTTTACATATTTCTTATGCACACTTCTTTCCCTTTACATATTTCTTATGCACACTTATTTCCCTTTACATATTTCTTATGCACACTTCTTTCCCTTTACATATTTCTTATGCACACTTCTTTCCCTTTACATATTTCTTATGCACACTTCTTTCCCTTTACATATTTCTTATGCACACTTCTTTCCCTTTACATATTTCTTATGCACATTTCTTTCCCTTTACATATTTCTTATGCACACTTCTTTCCCTTTACATATTTCTTATGCACACTTCTTTCCCTTTACATATTTCTTATGCACACTTCTTTCCCTTTACATATTTCTTATGCACACTTCTTTCCCTTTACATATTTCTTATGCACACTTCTTTCCCTTTACATATTTCTTATGCACACTTCTTTCCCTTTACATATTTCTTATGCACACTTCTTTCCCTTTACATATTTCTTATGCACACTTCTTTCCCTTTACATATTTCTTATGCACACTTCTTTCCCTTTACATATTTCTTATGCACACTTCTTTCCCTTTACATATTTCTTATGCACACTTCTTTCCCTTTACATATTTCTTATGCACACTTCTTTCCCTTTACATATTTCTTATGCACACTTCTTTCCCTTTACATATTTCTTATGCACACTTCTTTCCCTTTACATATTTCTTATGCACACTTCTTTCCCTTTACATATTTCTTATGCACACTTCTTTCCCTTTACATATTTCTTATGCACACTTATTTCCCTTTACATATTTCTTATGCACACTTCTTTCCCTTTACATATTTCTTATGCACACTTCTTTCCCTTTACATATTTCTTATGCACACTTCTTTCCCTTTACATATTTCTTATGCACACTTCTTTCCCTTTACATATTTCTTATGCACACTTATTTCCCTTTACATATTTCTTATGCACACTTCTTTCCCTTTACATATTTCTTATGCACACTTCTTTCCCTTTACATATTTATTATGCACACTTCTTTTCCTTTACATATTTATTATGCACACTTCTTTCCCTTTACATATTTATTATGCACACTTCTTTCCCTTTACATATTTCTTATGCACACTTCTTTCTCTTTACATATTTCTTATGCACACTTCTTTCCCTTTACATATTTCTTATGCACACTTCTTTCCCTTTACATATTTCTTATGCACACTTCTTTCCCTTTACATATTTCTTATGCACACTTCTTTTCCTTTACATATTTATTATGCACACTTCTTTCCCTTTACATATTTATTATGCACACTTCTTTCCCTTTACATATTTCTTATGCACACTTCTTTCCCTTTACATATTTCTTATGCACACTTCTTTCCCTTTACATATTTCTTATGCACACTTCTTTCCCTTTACATATTTCTTATGCACACTTATTTCCCTTTACATATTTCTTATGCACACTTCTTTCCCTTTATTATTTCTTATGCACACTTCTTTCCCTTTACATATTTAACTCGAGGGCTTGTCCCGACATCATGTGTTTATTTCTTATGCACACTTCTTTCCCTTTACATATTTCTTATGCACACTTCTTTCCCTTTACATATTTCTTATGCACACTTCTTTCCCTTTACATATTTCTTATGCACACTTCTTTCCCTTTACATATTTCTTATGCACACTTCTTTCCCTTTACATATTTCTTATGCACACTTCTTTCCCTTTACATATTTCTTATGCACACTTCTTTCCCTTTACATATTTCTTATGCACACTTCTTTCCCTTTACATATTTCTTATGCACACTTCTTTCCCTTTACATATTTCTTATGCACACTTCTTTCCCTTTACATATTTCTTATGCACACTTATTTCCCTTTACATATTTCTTATGCACACTTCTTTCCCTTTACATATTTCTTATGCACA
>JBAIAA010001438.1:0-88233 GCA_037893245.1 Crossaster papposus | reverse complement strand
GCACATGAGCAAATGAGCAAATGAGCAAAAGAACAAATGAGAGCAAATGAGAGCAAATTAGAGCAAATAAGAGCAAATGAGCAAATGAGCAAATGGGCAAATGAGCAAATGGGCAAATGAGCAAAATGAGCAAATGAGCAAATGAGCAATTGAGCAAATGAGCAAATGAGCAAATGAGAGCAAATGAGAGCAAATGAGCAAATGAGCAAATGAGCACATGAGCACATGAGCACATGAGCAAATGAGCAAATGGGCAAATGAGCAAATGAGCAAATGAGCAAATGAGAGCAAATGAGCAAATGAGAGCAAATGAGAGCAAATGAGCAAATGAGCAAATGAGCAAATGAGCACATGAGCACATGAGCACATGAACAAATGAGCAAATGAGCAAAAGAACAAATGAGAGCAAATGAGAGCAAATGAGCAAATGAGAGCAAATGAGAGCAAATGAGAGCAAATGAGCAAATGAGCATATGAGCACATGAGCAAATGAGCAAATGAGCAAATGAGCAAATGAGCAAATGACCAAATGAGCAAATGAGCAAATGAGCAAAAGAGCAAAAGAGCAAAAGAGCAAAAAAGCAAATGAGCAAAAGAGCAAAAGAGCAAAAGAGCAAAAAAGCAAATGAGCAAATGAGCAAATGAGCAAATGAGCAAATGAGCAAATGAGCAAATGAGCAAATGAGAGCAAATGAGCAAATGAGCAAATGAGCAAATGAGCAAATGAGCGCAAATGAGCATATGAGCAAATGAGCAAATGAGCAAATGAGCAAATGAGCAAATGAGCAAATGAGCACATGAGCAAATGAGCAAATGGGCAAATGAGCAAATGAGCAAATAAGAGCAGATGAGCAAATGAGCAAATGAGCAAATGAGCAAATGAGCAAATGAGCAAATGAGCAAATGAGCAAATGAGAGCAAATGAAAGCAAATGAGCAAATGAGCAAATGAGCACATGAGCAAATGAGCAAATAAGCAAATGAGCAAATGAGCAAATGAGCAAATGAGCAAATGAGAGCAGATGAGCAAATGAGCAAATGAGCAAATGAGCAAATAAGAGCAGATGAGCAAATGAGCAAATGAGCAAATGAGCAAATGAGCAAAAAAGCAAATGAGCAAAAGAGCAAAAGAGCAAAAGAGCAAAAAAGCAAATGAGCAAATGAGCAAATGAGCAAATGAGCAAATGAGCAAATAAGCAAATGAGCAAATGAGCAAATGAGCAAATGAGCAAATGAGCAAATGAGAGCAAATGAAAGCAAATGAGCAAATGAGCAAATGAGCACATGAGCAAATGAGCAAATAAGCAAATGAGCAAATGAGCAAATGAGCAAATGAGCAAATGAGAGCAGATGAGCAAATGAGCAAATGAGCAAATGAGCAAATAAGAGCAGATGAGCAAATGAGCAAATGAGCAAATGAGCAAATGAGCAAAAAAGCAAATGAGCAAAAGAGCAAAAGAGCAAAAGAGCAAAAAAGCAAATGAGCAAATGAGCAAATGAGCAAATGAGCAAATGAGCAAATGAGCAAATGAGCAAATGAGAGCAAATGAGCAAATGAGAGCAAATGAGAGCAAGTGAGAGCAAATGAGTGCAAATGAGAGCAAATGAGCAAATGAGCAAATGGCCAAATGAGCAAATGGGCAAATGAGCAAATGAGAGCAAATGAGCAAATGAGCAAATGAGCAAATGAGCAAATGAGCAAATGAGAGCAAATGAGAGCAAATGAGAGCAAATGAGAGCAAATGAGAGCAAATGAGAGCAAATGAGAGCAAATGAGAGCAAATGAGAGCAAATGAGAGCAAATGAGCAAATGAGCAAATGAGCAAATGAGCAAATGAGCAAATGAGCAAATGAGAGCAAATGAAAGCAAATGAAAGCAAATGAGCAAATGAGCAAATGAGCAAATGAGCAAATGAGCAATTGAGCAAATGAGCAAATGAGCAAATGAGCAAATGAGAGCAGATGAGCAAATGAGCAAATGAGCAAATGAGCAAATGAGCAAATGAGCAAATGAACAAATGAGCAAATGAGCAAATGAGCAAATGAGCAAATGAGCAAATGAGCGCAAATGAGCGCAAATGAGCAAATGAGCAAATGAGCAAATGAGCAAATGAGCAAATGAGCAAATGAGCGCAAATGAGCGCAAATGAGCAAATGAGCAAATGAGCAAATGAGCAAATGAGCAAATGAGCAAATGAGCAAATGAGCAAATGAGCAAATGAGCAAATGAGCAAATGAGCAAATGAGCAAATGAGCAAATGAGCAAATGAGCAAATGAGCAAATGAGAGCAAATGAGAGCAAATGAGCAAATGAGAGCAAATGAGAGCAAGTGAGAGCAAATGAGTGCAAATGAGAGCAAATGAGCAAATGAACGCATGAGCGCATGAGCGCATGAGCGCATGAGCGCATGAGCAAATGAGCAAATGAGCAAATGAGCAAATGAGCAAATGAGCAAATGAGCAAATGAGCAAATGAGCAAATGGCCAAATGAGCAAATTGGCAAATGAGCAAATGAGAGCAAATGAGCAAATGAGAGCAAATGAGAGCAAGTGAGAGCAAATGAGTGCAAATGAGAGCAAATGAGCAAATGAACGCATGAGCGCATGAGCGCATGAGCGCATGAGCGCATGAGCAAATGAGCAAATGAGCAAATGAGCAAATGAGCAAATGAGCAAATGAGCAAATGAGCAAATGAGCAAATGGCCAAATGAGCAAATGGGCAAATGAGCAAATGAGAGCAAATGAGCAAATGAGCAAATGAGCAAATGAGCAAATGAGCAAATGAGAGCAAATGAGAGCAAATGAGAGCAAATGAGAGCAAATGAGAGCAAATGAGAGCAAATGAGAGCAAATGAGAGCAAATGAGAGCAAATGAGAGCAAATGAGAGCAAATGAGAGCAAATGAGCAAATGAGCAAATGAGCAAATGAGCAACTGAGCAACTGAGCAAATGAGCAAATGAGCGCAAATGAGCGCAAATGAGCAATTGAGCAAATGAGCAAATGAGCAAATGAGCAAATGAGCAAATGAGCAAATGAGCAAATGAGCAAATGAGCAAATTAGAGCAAGTGAGAGCAAATGAGAGCAAATGAGGAAATGAGCACATGAGCAAATGAGCCAATGAGCAAATAAGCAAATGAGCAAATGAGCAAAAGAGCAAATGAGCAAATGAGAGCAAATGAGAGCAAATGAGCAAATGAGCACATGAGCACATGAGCACATGAGCAAATGAGCAAAAGAACAAATGAGAGCAAATGAGAGCAAATTAGAGCAAATGAGAGCAAATGAGAGCAAATGAGAGCAAATGAGCAAATGAGCAAATGAGCAAAAGAACAAATGAGAGCAAGTGAGAGCAAATGAGAGCAAATGAGCAAATGAGCAAATGAGCAACTGAGCAACTGAGCAAATGAGCAAATGAGCGCAAATGAGCAAATGAGCAAATGAGCAAATGAGCAAATGAGAGCAAATGAGAGCAAATGAGAGCAAATGAGCACATGAGCACATGAGCACATGAGCAAATGAGCAAATGAGCAAAAGAACAAATGAGAGCAAATGAGAGCAAATTAGAGCAAATAAGAGCAAATGAGCAAATGAGCAAATGGGCAAATGAGCAAATGGGCAAATGAGCAAAATGAGCAAATGAGCAAATGAGCAATTGAGCAAATGAGCAAATGAGCAAATGAGAGCAAATGAGAGCAAATGAGCAAATGAGCAAATGAGCACATGAGCACATGAGCACATGAGCAAATGAGCAAATGGGCAAATGAGCAAATGAGCAAATGAGCAAATGAGAGCAAATGAGCAAATGAGAGCAAATGAGAGCAAATGAGCAAATGAGCAAATGAGCAAATGAGCACATGAGCACATGAGCACATGAACAAATGAGCAAATGAGCAAAAGAACAAATGAGAGCAAATGAGAGCAAATGAGCAAATGAGAGCAAATGAGAGCAAATGAGAGCAAATGAGCAAATGAGCATATGAGCACATGAGCAAATGAGCAAATGAGCAAATGAGCAAATGAGCAAATGACCAAATGAGCAAATGAGCAAATGAGCAAAAGAGCAAAAGAGCAAAAGAGCAAAAAAGCAAATGAGCAAAAGAGCAAAAGAGCAAAAGAGCAAAAAAGCAAATGAGCAAATGAGCAAATGAGCAAATGAGCAAATGAGCAAATGAGCAAATGAGCAAATGAGAGCAAATGAGCAAATGAGCAAATGAGCAAATGAGCAAATGAGCGCAAATGAGCATATGAGCAAATGAGCAAATGAGCAAATGAGCAAATGAGCAAATGAGCAAATGAGCACATGAGCAAATGAGCAAATGGGCAAATGAGCAAATGAGCAAATAAGAGCAGATGAGCAAATGAGCAAATGAGCAAATGAGCAAATGAGCAAATGAGCAAATGAGCAAATGAGCAAATGAGAGCAAATGAAAGCAAATGAGCAAATGAGCAAATGAGCACATGAGCAAATGAGCAAATAAGCAAATGAGCAAATGAGCAAATGAGCAAATGAGCAAATGAGAGCAGATGAGCAAATGAGCAAATGAGCAAATGAGCAAATAAGAGCAGATGAGCAAATGAGCAAATGAGCAAATGAGCAAATGAGCAAAAAAGCAAATGAGCAAAAGAGCAAAAGAGCAAAAGAGCAAAAAAGCAAATGAGCAAATGAGCAAATGAGCAAATGAGCAAATGAGCAAATAAGCAAATGAGCAAATGAGAGCAAATGAGCAAATGAGCAAATGAGCAAATGAGCAAATGAGCGCAAATGAGCATATGAGCAAATGAGCAAATGAGCAAATGAGCAAATGAGCAAATGAGCAAATGAGCACATGAGCAAATGAGCAAATGGGCAAATGAGCAAATGAGCAAATAAGAGCAGATGAGCAAATAAGCAAATGAGCAAATGAGCGCAAATGAGCATATGAGCAAATGAGCAAATGAGCAAATGAGCAAATGAGCAAATGAGCAAATGAGCAAATGAGCAAATGAGAGCAAATGAAAGCAAATGAGCAAATGAGCAAATGAGCACATGAGCAAATGAGCAAATGAGCAAATGAGCAAATGAGCAAATGAGCAAATGAGCAAATGAGAGCAGATGAGCAAATGAGCAAATGAGCAAATGAGAAAATAAGAGCAGATGAGCAAATGAGCAAATGAGCAAATGAGATAATGAGCAAATGAGCAAATGAACAAATGAGCAAATGAGCAAATGAGCAAATGAGCAAATGAGCAAATGAGCGCAAATGAGCAAATGAGCAAATGAGCAAATGAGCAAATGAGCAAATGAGCAAATGAGCAAATGAGCAAATGAGCAAATGAGCAAATGAGCAAATGAGAGCAAATGAGCAAATGAGAGCAAGTGAGAGCAAGTGAGAGCAAATGAGAGCAAATGAGAGCAAATGAGCAAATAAACGCATGAGCGCATGAGAGCATGAGCGCATGAGCAAATGAGCAAATGAGCAAATGAGCAATAGAGCAAAAGAGCAAAAGAGCAAATGAGCAAATAAGCAAATGAGCAAATGAGAGCAAATGAGCAAATGAGCAAATGAGCAAATGAGCAAATGAGCAAATGAGAGCAAATGAGAGCAAATGAGAGCAAATGAGAGCAAATGAGAGCAAATGAGAGCAAATGAGAGCAAATGAGCAAATGAGCAAATGAGCAACTGAGCAACTGAGCAAATGAGCAAATGAGCGCAAATGAGCGCAAATGAGCAATTGAGCAAATGAGCAAATGAGCAAATGAGCAAATGAGCAAATGAGCAACTGAGCAAATGAGCAAATGAGCGCAAATGAGCGCAAATGAGCAATTGAGCAATTGAGCAAATGAGCAAATGAGCAAATGAGCAAATAGCAAATGAGCAAATGAGCAAATGAGCAAATGAGCAAATGAGAGCAAGTGAGAGCAAATGAGAGCAAATGAGGAAATGAGCACATGAACAAATGAGCAAATGAGCAAATAAGCAAATGAGCAAATGAGCAAAAGAGCAAAAGAGCAAAAGAGCAATTGAGCAAATGAGCAAATTAGCAAATGAGCAAATGAGCAAATGAGCAAATGAGCAAATGAGAGCAAATGAGAGCAAATGAGAGCAAATGAGCACATGAGCACATGAGCAAATGAGCAAATGAGCAAATGAGCAAAAGAACAAATGAGAGCAAATGAGAGCAAATGAGCAAATGAGCAAATGGGCAAATGAGCAAATGGGCAAATGAGCAAAATGAGCAAATGAGCAAATGAGCAAATGAGCAAATGAGCAAATGAGCAAATGAGAGCAAATGAGAGCAAATGAGCAAATGAGCAAATGAGCACATGAGCACATGAGCACATGAGCAAATGAGCAAATGGGCAAATGAGCAAATGAGCAAATGAGCAAATGAGCAAATGAGCAAATGAGAGCAAATGAGCAAATGAGAGCAAATGAGAGCAAATGAGCAAATGAGCAAATGAGCAAATGAGCACATGAGCACATGAGCACATATGAAAATGAGCAAATGAGCAAATGAGCAAATGAGCAAATGAGCAAATGAGCGCAAATGAGCAAATGAGCAAATGAGCAAATGAGCAAATGAGCAAATGAGCAAATGAGCAAATGAGCAAATGAGCAAATGAGCAAATGAGCAAATGAGCAAATGAGCAAATGAGAGCAAATGAGCAAATGAGAGTAAATGAGAGCAAGTGAGAGCAAATGAGAGCAAATGAGAGCAAATGAGCAAATGAACGCATGAGCGCATGAGAGCATGAGCGCATGAGCAAATGAGCAAATGAGCAAATGAGCAATAGAGCAAAAGAGCAAAAGAGCAAATGAGCAAATAAGCAAATGAGCAAATGAGAGCAAATGAGCAAATGAGCAAATGAGCAAATGAGCAAATGAGCAAATGAGAGCAAATGAGAGCAAATGAGAGCAAATGAGAGCAAATGAGAGCAAATGAGAGCAAATGAGAGCAAATGAGCAAATGAGCAAATGAGCAACTGAGCAACTGAGCAAATGAGCAAATGAGCGCAAATGAGCGCAAATGAGCAATTGAGCAAATAGCAAATGAGCAAATGAGCAAATGAGCAAATGAGCAAATGAGAGCAAGTGAGAGCAAATGAGAGCAAATGAGGAAATGAGCACATGAACAAATGAGCAAATGAGCAAATAAGCAAATGAGCAAATGAGCAAAAGAGCAAAAGAGCAAAAGAGCAATTGAGCAAATGAGCAAATTAGCAAATGAGCAAATGAGCAAATAAGCAAATGAGCAAATGAGCAATAGAGCAAAAGAGCAAAAGAGCAAATGAGCAAATAAGCAAATGAGCAAATGAGAGCAAATGAGCAAATGAGAGCAAATGAGAGCAAATGAGAGCAAATGAGAGCAAATGAGAGCAAATGAGAGCAAATGAGAGCAAATGAGAGCAAATGAGAGCAAATGAGAGCAAATGAGCAAATGAGCAAATGAGCAAATGAGCAACTGAGCAACTGAGCAAATGAGCAAATGAGCGCAAATGAGCGCAAATGAGCAATTGAGCAAATGAGCAAATGAGCAAATGAGCAAATGAGCAAATGAGCAAATGAGCAAATGAGCAAATGAGCAAATGAGCAAATGAGCAAATTAGAGCAAGTGAGAGCAAATGAGAGCAAATGAGGAAATGAGCACATGAGCAAATGAGCCAATGAGCAAATAAGCAAATGAGCAAATGAGCAAAAGAGCAAATGAGCAAATGAGAGCAAATGAGAGCAAATGAGCAAATGAGCACATGAGCACATGAGCACATGAGCAAATGAGCAAAAGAACAAATGAGAGCAAATGAGCAAATGAGCAAATGAGCAAAAGAACAAATGAGAGCAAGTGAGAGCAAATTAGAGCAAATTAGAGCAAATGAGAGCAAATGAGCAAATGAGCAAATGAGCAAATGAGCAAATGAGCATATGAGCACATGAGCAAATGAGCAAAAGAGCAAAAGAGCAAAAGAGCAAAAAAGCAAATGAGCAAAAGAGCAAAAGAGCAAAAGAGCAAAAAAGCAAATGAGCAAATGAGCAAATGAGCAAATGAGCAAATGAGCAAATGAGCAAATGAGCAAATGAGCAAATGAGCAAATGAGCAAATGAGCAAATGAGAGCAAATGAGCACATGAGCAAATGAGCAAATGGGCAAATGAGCAAATGAGCAAATAAGAGCAGATGAGCAAATGAGCAAATGAGCAAAACAGCGCAAATGAGCATATGAGCAAATGAGCAAATGAGCAAATGAGCAAATGAGCAAATGAGCAAATGAGCAAATGAGCAAATGAGAGCAAATGAAAGCAAATGAAAAAAATGAGCAAATGAGCACATGAGCAAATGAGCAAATGAGCAAATGAGCAAATGAGCAAATGAGCAAATGAGCAAATGAGAGCAGATGAGCAAATGAGCAAATGAGCAAATGAGAAAATAAGAGCAGATGAGCAAATGAGCAAATGGCCAAATGAGCAAATGGGCAAATGAGCAAATGAGAGCAAATGAGCAAATGAGCAAATGAGCAAATGAGCAAATGAGAGCAAATGAGAGCAAATGAGAGCAAATGAGAGCAAATGAGAGCAAATGAGAGCAAATGAGAGCAAATGAGAGCAAATGAGCAACAGAGCAAATGACCAAATGAGCAAATGAGCAAATGAGCAACTGAGCAACTGAGCAAATGAGCAAATGAGCGCAAATGAGCGCAAATGAGCGCAAATGAGCAATTGAGCAAATGAGCAAATGAGCAAATGAGCAAATGAGCAAATGAGCAAATGAGCAAATGAGAAAATTAGAGCAAGTGAGAGCAAATGAGAGCAAATGAGGAAATAGCACATGAGCAAATGAGCGATTGAGCAAATAAGCAAATGAGCAAATGAGCAAAAGAGCAAAAGAGCAAAAGAGCAATTGAGCAAATGAGCAAATTAGCAAATGAGCAAATGAGCAAATGGGCAAATGAGCAAATGAGCAAATGAGCAAATGAGCAAATGAGAGCAAATGAGAGCAAATGAGCAAATGAGCACAAGAGCACATGAGCACATGAGCAAATGAGCAAATGAGCAAAAGAACAAATGAGAGCAAATGAGAGCAAATTAGAGCAAATGAGAGCAAATGAGCAAATGAGCAAATGAGCAAATGAGCAAATGAGCAAATGAGCAAATGAGCACATGAGCAAATGAGCAAATGAGCAATTGAGCAAATGAGCAAATGAGCAAATGAGCAAATGAGCAAATTAGAGCAAATGAGAGCAAATGAGAGCAAATGAGAGCAAATGAGAGCAAATGAGCAAATGAGCAAATGAGCAAATGAGAGCAAATGAGCAAATGAGCAAATGAGCAAATGAGCAAATGAGCGCAAATGAGCATATGAGCAAATGAGCAAATGAGCAAATGAGCACATGAGCAAATGAGCATATGAGCACATGAGCAAATGAGCAAATGAGCAAATGAGCAAATGAGCAAATGAGCAAATGAGCAAATGAGCAAAAGAGCAAAAGAGCAAAAGAGCAAAAGAGCAAAAAAGCAAATGAGCAAATGAGCAAATGAGCAAATGAGCAAATGAGCAAATGAGCAAATGAGCAAATGAGCAAATGAGCAAATGAGCGCAAATGAGCATATGAGCAAATGAGCAAATGAGCAAATGAGCACATGAGCAAATGAGCAAATGGGCAAATGAGCAAATGAGCAAATAAGAGCAGATGAGCAAATGAGCAAATGAGCAAATGGGCGCAAATGAGCATATGAGCAAATGAGCAAATGAGCAAATGAGCAAATGAGCAAATGAGAGCAAAGGAAAGCAAATGAAAGCAAATGAGCAAATGAGCACATGAGCAAATGAGCAAATGAGCAATTGAGCAAATGAGCAAATGAGCAAATGAGCAAATGAGAGCAGATGAGCAAATGAGCAAATGAGCAAATGAGCAAATGAGCAAATGAGCAAATGAACAAATGAGCAAATGAGCAAATGAGCAAATGAGCAAATGAGCAAATGAGCAAATGAGCAAATGAGCAAATGAGCAAATGAGCAAATGAGCAAATGAGCAAATGAGCAAATGAGCAAATGAGCAAATGAGCAAATGAGCAAATGAGCAAATGAGCAAATGAGCAAATGAGCAAATGAGCAAATGAGCAAATGAGCAAATGAGCAAATGAACAAATGAGCAAATGAGCAAATGAGCAAATGAGCAAATGAGCAAATGAGCGCAAATGAGCAAATGAGCAAATGAGCAAATGAGCAAATGAGCAAATGAGCAAATGAGCAAATGAGCAAATGAGCAAATGAGCAAATGAGCAAATGAGCAAATGAGCAAATGAGCAAATGAGCAAATGAGAGCAAATGAGAGCAAATGAGAGCAAGTGAGAGCAAATGAGTGCAAATGAGAGCAAATGAGCAAATGAACGCATGAGCGCATGAGCGCATGAGCGCATGAGCAAATGAGCAAATGAGCAAATGAGCAATAGAGCAAAAGAGCAAAAGAGCAAATGAGCAAATGAGCAAATGAGCAAATGAGCAAATGAGCAAATGAGCAAATGAGCAAATGAGCAAATGAGCAAATGGCCAAATGAGCAAATGGGCAAATGAGCAAATGAGAGCAAATGAGCAAATGAGCAAATGAGCAAATGAGCAAATGAGAGCAAATGAGAGCAAATGAGAGCAAATGAGAGCAAATGAGAGCAAATGAGAGCAAATGAGAGCAAATGAGAGCAAATGAGAGCAAATGAGAGCAAATGAGAGCAAATGAGAGCAAATGAGAGCAAATGAGAGCAAATGAGAGCAAATGAGAGCAAATGAGCAAATGAGAGCAAATGAGAGCAAATGAGCAAATGAGCAAATGAGCAAATGAGCAAATGAGCACATGAGCACATGAGCACATGAGCAAATGAGCAAATGGGCAAATGAGCAAATGAGCAAATGAGAGCAGATGAGCAAATGAGCAAATGAGCAAATGAGAAAATAAGAGCAGATGAGCAAATGAGCAAATGAGCAAATGAGCAAATGAGCAAATGAGCAAATGAACAAATGAGCAAATGAGCAAATGAGCAAATGAGCAAATGAGCAAATGAGCGCAAATGAGCAAATGAGCAAATGAGCAAATGAGCAAATGAGCAAATGAGCAAATGAGCAAATGAGCAAATGAGCAAATGAGCAAATGAGCAAATGAGCAAATGAGCAAATGAGAGCAAATGAGCAAATGAGAGTAAATGAGAGCAAGTGAGAGCAAATGAGAGCAAATGAGAGCAAATGAGCAAATAAACGCATGAGCGCATGAGAGCATGAGCGCATGAGCAAATGAGCAAATGAGCAAATGAGCAATAGAGCAAAAGAGCAAAAGAGCAAATGAGCAAATATGCAAATGAGCAAATGAGAGCAAATGAGCAAATGAGCAAATGAGCAAATGAGCAAATGAGCAAATGAGAGCAAATGAGAGCAAATGAGAGCAAATGAGAGCAAATGAGAGCAAATGAGAGCAAATGAGAGCAAATGAGCAAATGAGCAAATGAGCAACTGAGCAACTGAGCAAATGAGCAAATGAGCGCAAATGAGCGCAAATGAGCAATTGAGCAAATGAGCAAATGAGCAAATGAGCAAATGAGCAAATGAGCAAATGAGCAACTTAGCAAATGAGCAAATGAGCGCAAATGAGCGCAAATGAGCAATTGAGCAATTGAGCAAATGAGCAAATGAGCAAATGAGCAAATAGCAAATGAGCAAATGAGCAAATGAGCAAATGAGCAAATGAGAGCAAGTGAGAGCAAATGAGAGCAAATGAGGAAATGAGCACATGAACAAATGAGCAAATGAGCAAATAAGCAAATGAGCAAATGAGCAAAAGAGCAAAAGAGCAAAAGAGCAATTGAGCAAATGAGCAAATTAGCAAATGAGCAAATGAGCAAATAAGCAAATGAGCAAATGAGCAATAGAGCAAAAGAGCAAAAGAGCAAATGAGCAAATAAGCAAATGAGCAAATGAGAGCAAATGAGCAAATGAGCAAATGAGCAAATGAGCAAATGAGCAAATGAGAGCAAATGAGAGCAAATGAGAGCAAATGAGAGCAAATGAGAGCAAATGAGAGCAAATGAGAGCAAATGAGCAAATGAGCAAATGAGCAACTGAGCAACTGAGCAAATGAGCAAATGAGCAAATGAGCAAATGAGCAAATGAGCAAATGAGCAAATGAGCAAATGAGCAAATGAGCGCAAATGAGCAAATGAGCAAATGAGCAAATGAGCAAATGAGCAAATGAGCAAATGAGCAAATGAGCAAATGAGCAAATGAGCAAATGAGCAAATGAGCAAATGAGCAAATGAGCAAATGAGCAAATGAGCAAATGAGAGCAAATGAGAGCAAATGAGAGCAAGTGAGAGCAAATGAGTGCAAATGAGAGCAAATGAGCAAATGAACGCATGAGCGCATGAGCGCATGAGCGCATGAGCAAATGAGCAAATGAGCAAATGAGCAATAGAGCAAAAGAGCAAAAGAGCAAATGAGCAAATGAGCAAATGAGCAAATGAGCAAATGAGCAAATGAGCAAATGAGCAAATGAGCAAATGAGCAAATGGCCAAATGAGCAAATGGGCAAATGAGCAAATGAGAGCAAATGAGCAAATGAGCAAATGAGCAAATGAGCAAATGAGCAAATGAGAGCAAATGAGAGCAAATGAGAGCAAATGAGAGCAAATGAGAGCAAATGAGAGCAAATGAGAGCAAATGAGAGCAAATGAGAGCAAATGAGAGCAAATGAGAGCAAATGAGAGCAAATGAGAGCAAATGAGAGCAAATGAGAGCAAATGAGAGCAAATGAGCAAATGAGAGCAAATGAGAGCAAATGAGCAAATGAGCAAATGAGCAAATGAGCAAATGAGCACATGAGCACATGAGCACATGAGCAAATGAGCAAATGGGCAAATGAGCAAATGAGCAAATGAGAGCAGATGAGCAAATGAGCAAATGAGCAAATGAGAAAATAAGAGCAGATGAGCAAATGAGCAAATGAGCAAATGAGCAAATGAGCAAATGAGCAAATGAACAAATGAGCAAATGAGCAAATGAGCAAATGAGCAAATGAGCAAATGAGCGCAAATGAGCAAATGAGCAAATGAGCAAATGAGCAAATGAGCAAATGAGCAAATGAGCAAATGAGCAAATGAGCAAATGAGCAAATGAGCAAATGAGCAAATGAGCAAATGAGAGCAAATGAGCAAATGAGAGTAAATGAGAGCAAGTGAGAGCAAATGAGAGCAAATGAGAGCAAATGAGCAAATGAACGCATGAGCGCATGAGAGCATGAGCGCATGAGCAAATGAGCAAATGAGCAAATGAGCAATAGAGCAAAAGAGCAAAAGAGCAAATGAGCAAATAAGCAAATGAGCAAATGAGAGCAAATGAGCAAATGAGCAAATGAGCAAATGAGCAAATGAGCAAATGAGAGCAAATGAGAGCAAATGAGAGCAAATGAGAGCAAATGAGAGCAAATGAGAGCAAATGAGAGCAAATGAGCAAATGAGCAAATGAGCAACTGAGCAACTGAGCAAATGAGCAAATGAGCGCAAATGAGCGCAAATGAGCAATTGAGCAAATGAGCAAATGAGCAAATGAGCAAATGAGCAAATGAGCAACTTAGCAAATGAGCAAATGAGCGCAAATGAGCGCAAATGAGCAATTGAGCAATTGAGCAAATGAGCAAATGAGCAAATGAGCAAATAGCAAATGAGCAAATGAGCAAATGAGCAAATGAGCAAATGAGAGCAAGTGAGAGCAAATGAGAGCAAATGAGGAAATGAGCACATGAACAAATGAGCAAATGAGCAAATAAGCAAATGAGCAAATGAGCAAAAGAGCAAAAGAGCAAAAGAGCAATTGAGCAAATGAGCAAATTAGCAAATGAGCAAATGAGCAAATAAGCAAATGAGCAAATGAGCAATAGAGCAAAAGAGCAAAAGAGCAAAAGAGCAAATGAGCAAATAAGCAAATGAGCAAATGAGCAAATGAGCAAATGAGCAAATGAGCAAATGAGCAAATGAGAGCAAATGAGAGCAAATGAGAGCAAATGAGAGCAAATGAGAGCAAATGAGAGCAAATGAGAGCAAATGAGCAAATGAGCAAATGAGCAACTGAGCAACTGAGCAAATGAGCAAATGAGCGCAAATGAGCGCAAATGAGCAATTGAGCAAATGAGCAAATTAGCAAATGAGCAAATGAGCAAATGGGCAAATGAGCAAATGAGCAAATGAGCAAATGAGCAAATGAGAGCAAATGAGAGCAAATGAGCAAATGAGCACATGAGCAAATGAGCAAATGAGCAAAAGAACAAATGAGAGCAAATGAGAGCAAATGAGAGCAAATTAGAGCAAATGAGAGCAAATGAGCAAATGAGCAAATGAGCACATGAGCAAATGAGCAAATGAGCAATTGAGCAAATGAGCAAATGAGCAAATGAGCAAATGAGCAAATGAGCAAATGAGAGCAAATGAGAGCAAATGAGAGCAAATGAGAGCAAATGAGCAAATGAGCATATGAGCACATGATCAAATGAGCAAATGAGCAAATGAGCAAATGAGCAAATGAGCAAATGAGCAAATGAGCAAAAGAGCAAAAAAGCAAAAGAGCAAAAGAGCAAAAAAGCAAATGAGCAAAAGAGCAAAAGAGCAAAAGAGCAAAAAAGCAAATGAGCAAATGAGCAAATGAGCAAATGAGCAAATGAGCAAATGAGCAAATGAGCAAATGAGAGCAAATGAGCAAATGAGCAAATGAGCACATGAGCAAATGAGCAAATGGGCAAATGAGCAAATGAGCAAATAAGAGCAGATGAGCAAATAAGAGCAGATGAGCAAATGAGCAAATGAGCAAATGGGCGCAAATGAGCATATGAGCAAATGAGCAAATGAGCAAATGAGCACATGAGCAAATGAGCAAATGGGCAAATGAGCAAATGAGCAAATAAGAGCAGATGAGCAAATGAGCAAATGAGCAAATGGGCGCAAATGAGCATATGAGCAAATGAGCAAATGAGCAAATGAGCAAATGAGCAAATGAGAGCAAATGAAAGCAAATGAAAGCAAATGAGCAAATGCGCACATGAGCAAATGAGCAAATGAGCAATTGAGCAAATGAGCAAATGAGCAAATGAGCAAATGAGAGCAGATGAGCAAATGAGCAAATGAGCAAATGAGCAAATGAGCAAATGAGCAAATGAACAAATGAGCAAATGAGCAAATGAGCAAATGAGCAAATGAGCAAATGAGCAAATGAGCAAATGAGCAAATGAGCAAATGAGCAAATGAGCAAATGAGCAAATGAGCAAATGAGCAAATGAGCAAATGAGCAAATGAGCAAATGAGCAAATGAGCAAATGAGCAAATGAGCAAATGAGCAAATGAGCAAATGAGCAAATGAACAAATGAGCAAATGAGCAAATGAGCAAATGAGCGCAAATGAGCAAATGAGCGCAAATGAGCAAATGAGCAAATGAGCAAATGAGCAAATGAGCAAATGAGCAAATGAGCAAATGAGCAAATGAGCAAATGAGCAAATGAGCAAATGAGCAAATGAGCAAATGAGAGCAAATGAGAGCAAATGAGAGCAAGTGAGAGCAAATGAGTGCAAATGAGAGCAAATGAGCAAATGAACGCATGAGCGCATGAGCGCATGAGCGCATGAGCAAATGAGCAAATGAGCAAATGAGCAATGGAGCAAAAGAGCAAAAGAGCAAATGAGCAAATGAGCAAATGAGCAAATGAGCAAATGAGCAAATGAGCAAATGAGCAAATGAGCAAATGAGCAAATGGCCAAATGAGCAAATGGGCAAATGAGCAAATGAGAGCAAATGAGCAAATGAGCAAATGAGCAAATGAGCAAATGAGCAAATGAGAGCAAATGAGAGCAAATGAGAGCAAATGAGAGCAAATGAGAGCAAATGAGAGCAAATGAGAGCAAATGAGAGCAAATGAGAGCAAATGAGAGCAAATGAGAGCAAATGAGAGCAAATGAGAGCAAATGAGAGCAAATGAGAGCAAATGAGAGCAAATGAGCAAATGAGAGCAAATGAGAGCAAATGAGCAAATGAGCAAATGAGCAAATGAGCAAATGAGCACATGAGCACATGAGCACATGAGCAAATGAGCAAATGGGCAAATGAGCAAATGAGCAAATGAGAGCAGATGAGCAAATGAGCAAATGAGCAAATGAGAAAATAAGAGCAGATGAGCAAATGAGCAAATGAGCAAATGAGCAAATGAGCAAATGAGCAAATGAACAAATGAGCAAATGAGCAAATGAGCAAATGAGCAAATGAGCAAATGAGCGCAAATGAGCAAATGAGCAAATGAGCAAATGAGCAATAGAGCAAAAGAGCAAAAGAGCAAATGAGCAAATAAGCAAATGAGCAAATGAGAGCAAATGAGCAAATGAGCAAATGAGCAAATGAGCAAATGAGCAAATGAGAGCAAATGAGAGCAAATGAGAGCAAATGAGAGCAAATGAGAGCAAATGAGAGCAAATGAGAGCAAATGAGCAAATGAGCAAATGAGCAACTGAGCAACTGAGCAAATGAGCAAATGAGCGCAAATGAGCGCAAATGAGCAATTGAGCAAATGAGCAAATGAGCAAATGAGCAAATGAGCAAATGAGCAACTTAGCAAATGAGCAAATGAGCGCAAATGAGCGCAAATGAGCAATTGAGCAATTGAGCAAATGAGCAAATGAGCAAATGAGCAAATAGCAAATGAGCAAATGAGCAAATGAGCAAATGAGCAAATGAGAGCAAGTGAGAGCAAATGAGAGCAAATGAGGAAATGAGCACATGAACAAATGAGCAAATGAGCAAATAAGCAAATGAGCAAATGAGCAAAAGAGCAAAAGAGCAAAAGAGCAATTGAGCAAATGAGCAAATTAGCAAATGAGCAAATGAGCAAATAAGCAAATGAGCAAATGAGCAATAGAGCAAAAGAGCAAAAGAGCAAATGAGCAAATAAGCAAATGAGCAAATGAGAGCAAATGAGCAAATGAGCAAATGAGCAAATGAGCAAATGAGCAAATGAGAGCAAATGAGAGCAAATGAGAGCAAATAAGAGCAAATGAGAGCAAATGAGAGCAAATGAGAGCAAATGAGCAAATGAGCAAATGAGCAACTGAGCAACTGAGCAAATGAGCAAATGAGCGCAAATGAGCGCAAATGAGCAATTGAGCAAATGAGCAAATGAGCAAATGAGCAAATGAGCAAATGAGCAACTTAGCAAATGAGCGCAAATGAGCGCAAATGAGCGCAAATGAGCAATTGAGCAATTGAGCAAATGAGCAAATGAGCAATTGAGCAAATGAGCAAATGAGCAAATGAGCAAATGAGCAAATGAGCAAATGAGCAAATGAGCAAATGAGCAAATGAGCAAATTAGAGCAAGTGAGAGCAAATGAGAGCAAATGAGGAAATGAGCACATGAGCAAATGAGCCAATGAGCAAATAAGCAAATGAGCAAATGAGCAAAAGAGCAAATGAGCAAATGAGAGCAAATGAGAGCAAATGAGCAAATGAGCACATGAGCACATGAGCACATGAGCAAATGAGCAAAAGAACAAATGAGAGCAAATGAGAGCAAATTAGAGCAAATGAGAGCAAATGAGAGCAAATGAGAGCAAATGAGCAAATGAGCAAATGAGCAAAAGAACAAATGAGAGCAAGTGAGAGCAAATTAGAGCAAATTAGAGCAAATGAGAGCAAATGAGCAAATGAGCAAATGAGCAAATGAGCAAATGAGCAAATGAGCACATGAGCAAATGAGCAAATGAGCAAATGAGCAAATGAGCAAATGAGCAAATGAGCAAATGAGCAAATGAGCAAATGAGCAAATGAGAGCATATGAGAGCAAATGAGAGCAAATGAGAGCAAATGAGAGCAAATGAGCAAATGAGCATATGAGCACATGAGCAAATGAGCAAAAGAGCAAAAGAGCAAAAGAGCAAAAAAGCAAATGAGCAAAAGAGCAAAAGAGCAAAAGAGCAAAAAAGCAAATGAGCAAATGAGCAAATGAGCAAATGAGCAAATGAGCAAATGAGCAAATGAGCAAATGAGCAAATGAGCAAATGAGCAAATGAGCAAATGAGAGCAAATGAGCACATGAGCAAATGAGCAAATGGGCAAATGAGCAAATGAGCAAATAAGAGCAGATGAGCAAATGAGCAAATGAGCAAAACAGCGCAAATGAGCATATGAGCAAATGAGCAAATGAGCAAATGAGCAAATGAGCAAATGAGCAAATGAGCAAATGAGAGCAAATGAAAGCAAATGAGCAAATGAGCATATGAGCACATGAGCAAATGAGCAAATGAGCAAATGAGCAAATGAGCAAATGAGCAAATGAGCAAATGAGCAAAAGAGCAAAAGAGCAAAAGAGCAAAAGAGCAAAAAAGCAAATGAGCAAATGAGCAAATGAGCAAATGAGCAAATGAGCAAATGAGCAAATGAGCAAATGAGAGCAAATGAGCAAATGAGCAAATGAGCAAATGAGCAAATGAGCGCAAATGAGCATATGAGCAAATGAGCAAATGAGCAAATGAGCACATGAGCAAATGAGCAAATGGGCAAATGAGCAAATGAGCAAATAAGAGCAGATGAGCAAATGAGCAAATGAGCAAATGGGCGCAAATGAGCATATGAGCAAATGAGCAAATGAGCAAATGAGCAAATGAGCAAATGAGAGCAAATGAAAGCAAATGAAAGCAAATGAGCAAATGCGCACATGAGCAAATGAGCAAATGAGCAATTGAGCAAATGAGCAAATGAGCAAATGAGCAAATGAGAGCAGATGAGCAAATGAGCAAATGAGCAAATGAGCAAATGAGCAAATGAGCAAATGAACAAATGAGCAAATGAGCAAATGAGCAAATGAGCAAATGAGCAAATGAGCGCAAATGAGCAAATGAGCAAATGAGCAAATGAGCAAATGAGCAAATGAGCAAATGAGCAAATGAGCAAATGAGCAAATGAGCAAATGAGCAAATGAGCAAATGAGCAAATGAGCAAATGAGCAAATGAGCAAATGAGCAAATGAGCAAATGAGCAAATGAGCAAATGAGCAAATGAGCAAATGAACAAATGAGCAAATGAGCAAATGAGCAAATGAGCGCAAATGAGCAAATGAGCGCAAATGAGCAAATGAGCAAATGAGCAAATGAGCAAATGAGCAAATGAGCAAATGAGCAAATGAGCAAATGAGCAAATGAGCAAATGAGCAAATGAGCAAATGAGCAAATGAGAGCAAATGAGAGCAAATGAGAGCAAGTGAGAGCAAATGAGTGCAAATGAGAGCAAATGAGCAAATGAACGCATGAGCGCATGAGCGCATGAGCGCATGAGCAAATGAGCAAATGAGCAAATGAGCAATGGAGCAAAAGAGCAAAAGAGCAAATGAGCAAATGAGCAAATGAGCAAATGAGCAAATGAGCAAATGAGCAAATGAGCAAATGAGCAAATGAGCAAATGGCCAAATGAGCAAATGGGCAAATGAGCAAATGAGAGCAAATGAGCAAATGAGCAAATGAGCAAATGAGCAAATGAGCAAATGAGAGCAAATGAGAGCAAATGAGAGCAAATGAGAGCAAATGAGAGCAAATGAGAGCAAATGAGAGCAAATGAGAGCAAATGAGAGCAAATGAGAGCAAATGAGAGCAAATGAGAGCAAATGAGAGCAAATGAGAGCAAATGAGAGCAAATGAGAGCAAATGAGCAAATGAGAGCAAATGAGAGCAAATGAGCAAATGAGCAAATGAGCAAATGAGCAAATGAGCACATGAGCACATGAGCACATGAGCAAATGAGCAAATGGGCAAATGAGCAAATGAGCAAATGAGAGCAGATGAGCAAATGAGCAAATGAGCAAATGAGAAAATAAGAGCAGATGAGCAAATGAGCAAATGAGCAAATGAGCAAATGAGCAAATGAGCAAATGAACAAATGAGCAAATGAGCAAATGAGCAAATGAGCAAATGAGCAAATGAGCGCAAATGGGCAAATGAGCAAATGAGCAAATGAGCAATAGAGCAAAAGAGCAAAAGAGCAAATGAGCAAATAAGCAAATGAGCAAATGAGAGCAAATGAGCAAATGAGCAAATGAGCAAATGAGCAAATGAGCAAATGAGAGCAAATGAGAGCAAATGAGAGCAAATGAGAGCAAATGAGAGCAAATGAGAGCAAATGAGAGCAAATGAGCAAATGAGCAAATGAGCAACTGAGCAACTGAGCAAATGAGCAAATGAGCGCAAATGAGCGCAAATGAGCAATTGAGCAAATGAGCAAATGAGCAAATGAGCAAATGAGCAAATGAGCAACTTAGCAAATGAGCAAATGAGCGCAAATGAGCGCAAATGAGCAATTGAGCAATTGAGCAAATGAGCAAATGAGCAAATGAGCAAATAGCAAATGAGCAAATGAGCAAATGAGCAAATGAGCAAATGAGAGCAAGTGAGAGCAAATGAGAGCAAATGAGGAAATGAGCACATGAACAAATGAGCAAATGAGCAAATAAGCAAATGAGCAAATGAGCAAAAGAGCAAAAGAGCAAAAGAGCAATTGAGCAAATGAGCAAATTAGCAAATGAGCAAATGAGCAAATAAGCAAATGAGCAAATGAGCAATAGAGCAAAAGAGCAAAAGAGCAAATGAGCAAATAAGCAAATGAGCAAATGAGAGCAAATGAGCAAATGAGCAAATGAGCAAATGAGCAAATGAGCAAATGAGAGCAAATGAGAGCAAATGAGAGCAAATAAGAGCAAATGAGAGCAAATGAGAGCAAATGAGAGCAAATGAGCAAATGAGCAAATGAGCAACTGAGCAACTGAGCAAATGAGCAAATGAGCGCAAATGAGCGCAAATGAGCAATTGAGCAAATGAGCAAATGAGCAAATGAGCAAATGAGCAAATGAGCAACTTAGCAAATGAGCAAATGAGCGCAAATGAGCGCAAATGAGCAATTGAGCAATTGAGCAAATGAGCAAATGAGCAATTGAGCAAATGAGCAAATGAGCAAATGAGCAAATGAGCAAATGAGCAAATGAGCAAATGAGCAAATGAGCAAATGAGCAAATTAGAGCAAGTGAGAGCAAATGAGAGCAAATGAGGAAATAGCACATGAGCAAATGAGCAATTGAGCAAATGAGCAAATGAGCAAATGAGCAAATGAGCAAATGGGCAAATGAGCAAATGAGCAAATGAGCAAATGAGCAAATGAGAGCAAATGAGAGCAAATGAGCAAATGAGCACATGAGCAAATGAGCAAATGAGCAAAAGAACAAATGAGAGCAAATGAGAGCAAATGAGAGCAAATTAGAGCAAATGAGAGCAAATGAGCAAATGAGCAAATGAGCACATGAGCAAATGAGCAAATGAGCAATTGAGCAAATGAGCAAATGAGCAAATGAGCAAATGAGCAAATGAGAGCAAATGAGAGCAAATGAGAGCAAATGAGAGCAAATGAGAGCAAATGAGCAAATGAGCATATGAGCACATGATCAAATGAGCAAATGAGCAAATGAGCAAATGAGCAAATGAGCAAATGAGCAAATGAGCAAAAGAGCAAAAAAGCAAAAGAGCAAAAGAGCAAAAAAGCAAATGAGCAAAAGAGCAAAAGAGCAAAAGAGCAAAAAAGCAAATGAGCAAATGAGCAAATGAGCAAATGAGCAAATGAGCAAATGAGCAAATGAGCAAATGAGAGCAAATGAGCAAATGAGCAAATGAGCACATGAGCAAATGAGCAAATGGGCAAATGAGCAAATGAGCAAATAAGAGCAGATGAGCAAATAAGAGCAGATGAGCAAATGAGCAAATGAGCAAATGGGCGCAAATGAGCATATGAGCAAATGAGCAAATGAGCAAATGAGCAAATGAGCAAATGAGCAAATGAGCAAATGAGCAAATGAGAGCAAATGAAAGCAAATGAAAGCAAATGAGCAAATGAGCAAATGAGCAAATGAGCAAATGAGCAATTGAGCAAATGAGCAAATGAGCAAATGAGCAAATGAGAGCAGATGAGCAAATGAGCAAATGAGCAAATGAGCAAATGAGCAAATGCGCAAATGAACAAATGAGCAAATGAGCAAATGAGCAAATGAGCAAATGAGCAAATGAGCGCAAATGAGCGCAAATGAGCAAATGAGCAAATGAGCAAATGAGCAAATGAGCAAATGAGCAAATGAGCAAATGAGCAAATGAGCGCAAATGAGCGCAAATGAGCAAATGAGCAAATGAGCAAATGAGCAAATGAGCAAATGAGCAAATGAGCAAATGAGCAAATGAGCAAATGAGCAAATGAGCAAATGAGCAAATGAGCAAATGAGAGCAAATGAGCAAATGAGAGCAAATGAGAGCAAGTGAGAGCAAATGAGTGCAAATGAGAGCAAATGAGCAAATGAGCAAATGGCCAAATGAGCAAATGGGCAAATGAGCAAATGAGAGCAAATGAGCAAATGAGCAAATGAGCAAATGAGCAAATGAGCAAATGAGAGCAAATGAGAGCAAATGAGAGCAAATGAGAGCAAATGAGAGCAAATGAGAGCAAATGAGAGCAAATGAGAGCAAATGAGAGCAAATGAGAGCAAATGAGCAAATGAGCAAATGAGCAAATGAGCAAATGAGCAAATGAGCAAATGAGAGCAAATGAAAGCAAATGAAAGCAAATGAGCAAATGAGCAAATGAGCAAATGAGCAAATGAGCAATTGAGCAAATGAGCAAATGAGCAAATGAGCAAATGAGAGCAGATGAGCAAATGAGCAAATGAGCAAATGAGCAAATGAGCAAATGAGCAAATGAACAAATGAGCAAATGAGCAAATGAGCAAATGAGCAAATGAGCAAATGTGCGCAAATGAGCGCAAATGAGCAAATGAGCAAATGAGCAAATGAGCAAATGAGCAAATGAGCAAATGAGCAAATGAGCAAATGAGCGCAAATGAGCGCAAATGAGCAAATGAGCAAATGAGCAAATGAGCAAATGAGCAAATGAGCAAATGAGCAAATGAGCAAATGAGCAAATGAGCAAATGAGCAAATGAGCAAATGAGCAAATGAGAGCAAATGAGCAAATGAGAGCAAATGAGAGCAAGTGAGAGCAAATGAGTGCAAATGAGAGCAAATGAGCAAATGAACGCATGAGCGCATGAGCGCATGAGCGCATGAGCGCATGAGCAAATGAGCAAATGAGCAAATGAGCAAATGAGCAAATGAGCAAATGAGCAAATGAGCAAATGAGCAAATGGCCAAATGAGCAAATGGGAAAATGAGCAAATGAGAGCAAATGAGCAAATGAGAGCAAATGAGAGCAAGTGAGAGCAAATGAGTGCAAATGAGAGCAAATGAGCAAATGAACGCATGAGCGCATGAGCGCATGAGCGCATGAGCGCATGAGCAAATGAGAAAATGAGCAAATGAGCAAATGAGCAAATGAGCAAATGAGCAAATGAGCAAATGAGCAAATGGCCAAATGAGCAAATGGGCAAATGAGCAAATGAGAGCAAATGAGCAAATGAGCAAATGAGCAAATGAGCAAATGAGAGCAAATGAGAGCAAATGAGAGCAAATGAGAGCAAATGAGAGCAAATGAGAGCAAATGAGAGCAAATTAGAGCAAATGAGAGCAAATGAGAGCAAATGAGAGCAAATGAGAGCAAATGAGAGCAAATGAGCAAATGAGCAAATGAGCAAATGAGCAACTGAGCAACTGAGCAAATGAGCAAATGAGCGCAAATGAGCGCAAATGAGCAATTGAGCAAATGAGCAAATGAGCAAATGAGCAAATGAGCAAATGAGCAAATGAGCAAATGAGCAAATGAGCAAATTAGAGCAAGTGAGAGCAAATGAGAGCAAATGAGGAAATGAGCACATGAGCAAATGAGCCAATGAGCAAATAAGCAAATGAGCAAATGAGCAAAAGAGCAAATGAGCAAATGAGAGCAAATGAGAGCAAATGAGCAAATGAGCACATGAGCACATGAGCACATGAGCAAATGAGCAAAAGAACAAATGAGAGCAAATGAGAGCAAATTAGAGCAAATGAGAGCAAATGAGAGCAAATGAGAGCAAATGAGCAAATGAGCAAATGAGCAAAAGAACAAATGAGAGCAAGTGAGAGCAAATTAGAGCAAATTAGAGCAAATGAGAGCAAATGAGCAAATGAGCAAATGAGCAAATGAGCAAATGAGCAAATGAGCACATGAGCAAATGAGCAAATGAGCAAATGAGCAAATGAGCAAATGAGCAAATGAGCAAATGAGCAAATGAGCAAATGAGCAAATGAGAGCATATGAGAGCAAATGAGAGCAAATGAGAGCAAATGAGAGCAAATGAGCAAATGAGCATATGAGCACATGAGCAAATGAGCAAAAGAGCAAAAGAGCAAAAGAGCAAAAAAGCAAATGAGCAAAAGAGCAAAAGAGCAAAAGAGCAAAAAAGCAAATGAGCAAATGAGCAAATGAGCAAATGAGCAAATGAGCAAATGAGCAAATGAGCAAATGAGCAAATGAGCAAATGAGCAAATGAGCAAATGAGAGCAAATGAGCACATGAGCAAATGAGCAAATGGGCAAATGAGCAAATGAGCAAATAAGAGCAGATGAGCAAATGAGCAAATGAGCAAAACAGCGCAAATGAGCATATGAGCAAATGAGCAAATGAGCAAATGAGCAAATGAGCAAATGAGCAAATGAGCAAATGAGCAAATGAGAGCAAATGAAAGCAAATGAGCAAATGAGCAAATGAGCACATGAGCAAATGAGCAAATGAGCAAATGAGCAAATGAGCAAATGAGCAAATGAGCAAATGAGAGCAGATGAGCAAATGAGCAAATGAGCAAATGAGAAAATAAGAGCAGATGAGCAAATGAGCAAATGGCCAAATGAGCAAATGGGCAAATGAGCAAATGAGAGCAAATGAGCAAATGAGCAAATGAGCAAATGAGCAAATGAGCAAATGAGAGCAAATGAGAGCAAATGAGAGCAAATGAGAGCAAATGAGAGCAAATGAGAGCAAATGAGAGCAAATGAGAGCAAATGAGCAACAGAGCAAATGACCAAATGAGCAAATGAGCAAATGAGCAACTGAGCAACTGAGCAAATGAGCAAATGAGCGCAAATGAGCGCAAATGAGCGCAAATGAGCAATTGAGCAAATGAGCAAATGAGCAAATGAGCAAATGAGCAAATGAGCAAATGAGCAAATGAGAAAATTAGAGCAAGTGAGAGCAAATGAGAGCAAATGAGGAAATAGCACATGAGCAAATGAGCGATTGAGCAAATAAGCAAATGAGCAAATGAGCAAAAGAGCAAAAGAGCAAAAGAGCAATTGAGCAAATGAGCAAATTAGCAAATGAGCAAATGAGCAAATGGGCAAATGAGCAAATGAGCAAATGAGCAAATGAGCAAATGAGAGCAAATGAGAGCAAATGAGCAAATGAGCACATGAGCACATGAGCACATGAGCAAATGAGCAAATGAGCAAAAGAACAAATGAGAGCAAATGAGAGCAAATTAGAGCAAATGAGAGCAAATGAGCAAATGAGCAAATGAGCAAATGAGCAAATGAGCAAATGAGCACATGAGCAAATGAGCAAATGAGCAATTGAGCAAATGAGCAAATGAGCAAATGAGCAAATGAGCAAATGAGAGCAAATGAGAGCAAATGAGAGCAAATGAGAGCAAATGAGAGCAAATGAGCAAATGAGCATATGAGCACATGAGCAAATGAGCAAATGAGCAAATGAGCAAATGAGCAAATGAGCAAATGAGCAAATGAGCAAAAGAGCAAAAGAGCAAAAGAGCAAAAGAGCAAAAAAGCAAATGAGCAAATGAGCAAATGAGCAAATGAGCAAATGAGCAAATGAGCAAATGAGCAAATGAGAGCAAATGAGCAAATGAGCAAATGAGCAAATGAGCAAATGAGCGCAAATGAGCATATGAGCAAATGAGCAAATGAGCAAATGAGCACATGAGCAAATGAGCAAATGGGCAAATGAGCAAATGAGCAAATAAGAGCAGATGAGCAAATGAGCAAATGAGCAAATGGGCGCAAATGAGCATATGAGCAAATGAGCAAATGAGCAAATGAGCAAATGAGCAAATGAGAGCAAATGAAAGCAAATGAAAGCAAATGAGCAAATGAGCACATGAGCAAATGAGCAAATGAGCAATTGAGCAAATGAGCAAATGAGCAAATGAGCAAATGAGAGCAGATGAGCAAATGAGCAAATGAGCAAATGAGCAAATGAGCAAATGAGCAAATGAACAAATGAGCAAATGAGCAAATGAGCAAATGAGCAAATGAGCAAATGAGCGCAAATGAGCAAATGAGCAAATGAGCAAATGAGCAAATGAGCAAATGAGCAAATGAGCAAATGAGCAAATGAGCAAATGAGCAAATGAGCAAATGAGCAAATGAGCAAATGAGCAAATGAGCAAATGAGCAAATGAGCAAATGAGCAAATGAACAAATGAGCAAATGAGCAAATGAGCAAATGAGCAAATGAGCAAATGAGCGCAAATGAGCAAATGAGCAAATGAGCAAATGAGCAAATGAGCAAATGAGCAAATGAGCAAATGAGCAAATGAGCAAATGAGCAAATGAGCAAATGAGCAAATGAGCAAATGAGCAAATGAGCAAATGAGCAAATGAGCAAATGAGAGCAAATGAGAGCAAATGAGAGCAAGTGAGAGCAAATGAGTGCAAATGAGAGCAAATGAGCAAATGAACGCATGAGCGCATGAGCGCATGAGCGCATGAGCAAATGAGCAAATGAGCAAATGAGCAATAGAGCAAAAGAGCAAAAGAGCAAATGAGCAAATGAGCAAATGAGCAAATGAGCAAATGAGCAAATGAGCAAATGAGCAAATGAGCAAATGAGCAAATGGCCAAATGAGCAAATGGGCAAATGAGCAAATGAGAGCAAATGAGCAAATGAGCAAATGAGCAAATGAGCAAATGAGCAAATGAGAGCAAATGAGAGCAAATGAGAGCAAATGAGAGCAAATGAGAGCAAATGAGAGCAAATGAGAGCAAATGAGAGCAAATGAGAGCAAATGAGAGCAAATGAGAGCAAATGAGCAAATGAGCAAATGAGCAAATGAGCAACTGAGCAACTGAGCAAATGAGCAAATGAGCGCAAATGAGCGCAAATGAGCAATTGAGCAAATGAGCAAATGAGCAAATGAGCAAATGAGCAAATGAGCAAATGAGCAAATGAGCAAATGAGCAAATGAGCAAATGAGCAAATGAGCAAATTAGAGCAAGTGAGAGCAAATGAGAGCAAATGAGGAAATGAGCACATGAGCAAATGAGCCAATGAGCAAATAAGCAAATGAGCAAATGAGCAAAAGAGCAAAAGAGCAAATGTGCAAATGAGAGCAAATGAGAGCAAATGAGCAAATGAGCACATGAGCACATGAGCACATGAGCAAATGAGCAAAAGAACAAATGAGAGCAAATGAGAGCAAATTAGAGCAAATTAGAGCAAATGAGAGCAAATGAGCAAATGAGCAAATGAGCAAATGAGCAAAAGAACAAATGAGAGCAAATGAGAGCAAATTAGAGCAAATGAGAGCAAATGAGAGCAAATGAGCAAATGAGCAAATGAGCAAATGAGCAAATGAGCAAATGAGCACATGAGCAAATGAGCACATGAGCAAATGAGCAAATGAGCAAATGAGCAAATGAGCAAATGAGCAAATGAGCAAATGAGCAAATGAGCAAAAGAGCAAAAGAGCAAAAGAGCAAAAGAGCAAAAAAGCAAATGAGCAAAAGAGCAAAAGAGCAAAAGAGCAAAAAAGCAAATGAGCAAATGAGCAAATGAGCAAATGAGCAAATGAGCAAATGAGCAAATGAGCAAATGAGCAAATGAGCAAATGAGCAAATGAGCGCAAATGAGCATATGAGCAAATGAGCAAATGAGCAAATGAGCAAATGAGCAAATGAGCAAATGAGCACATGAGCAAATGAGCAAATGGGCAAATGAGCAAATGAGCAAATAAGAGCAGATGAGCAAATGAGCAAATGAGCAAATGAGCGCAAATGAGCATATGAGCAAATGAGCAAATGAGCAAATGAGCAAATGAGCAAATGAGCAAATGAGCAAATGAGCAAATGAGAGCAAATGAAAGCAAATGAGCAAATGAGCAAATGAGCACATGAGCAAATGAGCAAATGAGCAAATGAGCAAATGAGCAAATGAGCAAATGAGCAAATGAGAGCAGATGAGCAAATGAGCAAATGAGCAAATGAGCAAATGAGCAAATGAGCAAATGAGCAAATGAGCAAATGAGAGCAAATGAGCAAATGAGAGTAAATGAGAGCAAGTGAGAGCAAATGAGAGCAAATGAGAGCAAATGAGCAAATGAACGCATGAGCGCATGAGAGCATGAGCGCATGAGCAAATGAGCAAATGAGCAAATGAGCAATAGAGCAAAAGAGCAAAAGAGCAAATGAGCAAATAAGCAAATGAGCAAATGAGAGCAAATGAGCAAATGAGCAAATGAGCAAATGAGCAAATGAGCAAATGAGAGCAAATGAGAGCAAATGAGAGCAAATGAGAGCAAATGAGAGCAAATGAGAGCAAATGAGAGCAAATGAGCAAATGAGCAAATGAGCAACTGAGCAACTGAGCAAATGAGCAAATGAGCGCAAATGAGCGCAAATGAGCAATTGAGCAAATGAGCAAATGAGCAAATGAGCAAATGAGCAACTGAGCAAATGAGCAAATGAGCGCAAATGAGCGCAAATGAGCAATTGAGCAATTGAGCAAATGAGCAAATGAGCAAATGAGCAAATAGCAAATGAGCAAATGAGCAAATGAGCAAATGAGCAAATGAGAGCAAGTGAGAGCAAATGAGAGCAAATGAGGAAATGAGCACATGAACAAATGAGCAAATGAGCAAATAAGCAAATGAGCAAATGAGCAAAAGAGCAAAAGAGCAAAAGAGCAATTGAGCAAATGAGCAAATTAGCAAATGAGCAAATGAGCAAATGGGCAAATGAGCAAATGAGCAAATGAGCAAATGAGCAAATGAGAGCAAATGAGAGCAAATGAGAGCAAATGAGCACATGAGCACATGAGCACATGAGCAAATGAGCAAATGAGCAAAAGAACAAATGAGAGCAAATGAGAGCAAATGAGAGCAAATGAGAGCAAATGAGCAAATGAGCAAATGGGCAAATGAGCAAATGGGCAAATGAGCAAAATGAGCAAATGAGCAAATGAGCAAATGAGCAAATGAGCAAATGAGCAAATGAGAGCAAATGAGAGCAAATGAGCAAATGAGAAAATGAGCACATGAGCACATGAGCACATGAGCAAATGAGCAAATGAGCAAAATGAGCAAATGAGCAAATGAGCAAATGAGCAAATGAGCAAATGAGCAAATGAGAGCAAATGAGAGCAAATGAGCAAATGAGCAAATGAGCACATGAGCACATGAGCACATGAGCAAATGAGCAAATGGGCAAATGAGCAAATGAGCAAATGAGCAAATGAGCAAATGAGCAAATGAGCAAATGAGCAAATTAGAGCAAGTGAGAGCAAATGAGAGCAAATGAGGAAATGAGCACATGAGCAAATGAGCCAATGAGCAAATAAGCAAATGAGCAAATAAGCAAAAGAGCAAATGAGCAAATGAGAGCAAATGAGAGCAAATGAGCAAATGAGCACATGAGCACATAGCACATGAGCAAATGAGCAAAAGAACAAATGAGAGCAAATGAGAGCAAATTAGAGCAAATGAGAGCAAATGAGAGCAAATGAGCAAATGAGCAAATGAGCAAATGAGCAAAAGAACAAATGAGAGCAAATGAGAGCAAATTAGAGCAAATTAGAGCAAATGAGAGCAAATGAGCAAATGAGCAAATGAGCAAATGAGCAAATGAGCACATGAGCAAATAAGCACATGAGCAAATGAGCAAATGAGCAAATGAGCAAATGAGCAAATGAGCAAATGAGCAAATGAGCAAAAGAGCAAAAGAGCAAAAGAGCAAAAGAGCAAAAAAGCAAATGAGCAAAAGAGCACATGAGCAAATGAGCAAATGAGCAAATGAGCAAATGAGCAAATGAGCAAATGAGCAAATGAGAGCAGATGAGCAAATGAGCAAATGAGCAAATGAGAAAATAAGAGCAGATGAGCAAATGAGCAAATGAGCAAATGAGCAAATGAGCAAATGAACAAATGAGCAAATGAGCAAATGAGCAAATGAGCAAATGAGCAAATGAGCGCAAATGAGCAAATGAGCAAATGAGCAAATGAGCAAATGAGCAAATGAGCAAATGAGCAAATGAGCAAATGAGCAAATGAGCAAATGAGCAAATGAGCAAATGAGCAAATGAGAGCAAATGAGCAAATGAGAGTAAATGAGAGCAAGTGAGAGCAAATGAGAGCAAATGAGAGCAAATGAGCAAATGAACGCATGAGCGCATGAGAGCATGAGCGCATGAGCAAATGAGCAAATGAGCAAATGAGCAATAGAGCAAAAGAGCAAAAGAGCAAATGAGCAAATAAGCAAATGAGCAAATGAGCAAATGAGCAAATGAGCAAATGAGCAAATGAGCAAATGAGCAAATGAGAGCCAGTGAGAGCAAATGAGAGCAAATGAGAGCAAATGAGAGCAAATGAGAGCAAATGAGAGCAAATGAGCAAATGAGCAAATGAGCAACTGAGCAACTGAGCAAATGAGCAAATGAGCGCAAATGAGCGCAAATGAGCAATTGAGCAAATGAGCAAATGAGCAAATGAGCAAATGAGCAAATGAGCAACTTAGCAAATGAGCAAATGAGCGCAAATGAGCGCAAATGAGCAATTGAGCAATTGAGCAAATGAGCAAATGAGCAAATGAGCAAATAGCAAATGAGCAAATGAGCAAATGAGCAAATGAGCAAATGAGAGCAAGTGAGAGCAAATGAGAGCAAATGAGGAAATGAGCACATGAACAAATGAGCAAATGAGCAAATAAGCAAATGAGCAAATGAGCAAAAGAGCAAAAGAGCAAAAGAGCAATTGAGCAAATGAGCAAATTAGCAAATGAGCAAATGAGCAAATGGGCAAATGAGCAAATGAGCAAATGAGCAAATGAGCAAATGAGAGCAAATGAGAGCAAATGAGAGCAAATGAGCACATGAGCACATGAGCACATGAGCAAATGAGCAAATGAGCAAAAGAACAAATGAGAGCAAATGAGAGCAAATTAGAGCAAATAAGAGCAAATGAGCAAATGAGCAAATGGGCAAATGAGCAAATGGGCAAATGAGCAAAATGAGCAAATGAGCAAATGAGCAATTGAGCAAATGAGCAAATGAGCAAATGAGAGCAAATGAGAGCAAATGAGCAAATGAGCAAATGAGCACATGAGCACATGAGCACATGAGCAAATGAGTTAATGGGCAAATGAGCAAATGAGCAAATGAGCAAATGAGCAAATGAGAGCAAATGAGCAAATGAGAGCAAATGAGAGCAGATGAGCAAATGAGCAAATGAGCAAATGAGAAAATCAGAGCAGATGAGCAAATGAGCAAATGAGCAAATGAGCAAATGAGCAAATGAGCAAATGAGCAAATGAGCAAATGAGCGCAAATGAGCAAATGAGCAAATGAGCAAATGAGCAAATGAGCAAATGAGCAAATGAGCAAATGAGCAAATGAGCAAATGAGCAAATGAGCAAATGAGCAAATGAGCAAATGAGAGCAAATGAGCAAATGAGAGTAAATGAGAGCAAGTAAGAGCAAATGAGAGCAAATGAGAGCAAATGAGCAAATGAACGCATGAGCGCATGAGAGCATGAGCGCATGAGCAAATGAGCAAATGAGCAAATGAGCAAATGAGCAATAGAGCAAAAGAGCAAAAGAGCAAATGAGCAAATAAGCGAATGAGCAAATGAGAGCAAATGAGCAAATGAGCAAATGAGCAAATGAGCAAATGAGCAAATGAGAGCAAATGAGAGCAAATGAGAGCAAATGAGAGCAAATGAGAGCAAATGAGAGCAAATGAGAGCAAATGAGCAAATGAGCAAATGAGCAACTGAGCAACTGAGCAACTGAGCAAATGAGCAAATGAGCGCAAATGAGCGCAAATGAGCAATTGAGCAAATGAGCAAATGAGCAAATGAGCAAATGAGCAAATGAGCAACTTAGCAAATGAGCAAATGAGCGCAAATGAGCGCAAATGAGCAATTGAGCAATTGAGCAAATGAGCAAATGAGCAAATAGCAAATGAGCAAATGAGCAAATGAGCAAATGAGCAAATGAGCAAATGAGAGCAAGTGAGAGCAAATGAGAGCAAATGAGGAAATGAGCACATGAACAAATGAGCAAATGAGCAAATAAGCAAATGAGCAAATGAGCAAAAGAGCAAAAGAGCAAAAGAGCAATTGAGCAAATGAGCAAATTAGCAAATGAGCAAATGAGCAAATGGGCAAATGAGCAAATGAGCAAATGAGCAAATGAGCAAATGAGAGCAAATGAGAGCAAATGAGCACATGAGCACATGAGCACATGAGCAAATGAGCAAATGAGCAAAAGAACAAATGAGAGCAAATGAGAGCAAATTAGAGCAAATAAGAGCAAATGAGCAAATGAGCAAATGGGCAAATGAGCAAATGGGCAAATGAGCAAAATGAGCAAATGAGCAAATGAGCAATTGAGCAAATGAGCAAATGAGCAAATGAGAGCAAATGAGAGCAAATGAGAGCAAATGAGCAAATGAGCAAATGAGCACATGAGCACATGAGCACATGAGCAAATGAGCAAATGGGCAAATGAGCAAATGAGCAAATGAGCAAATGAGCAAATGAGCAAATGAGAGCAAATGAGCAAATGAGAGCAAATGAGAGCAAATGAGCAAATGAGCAAATGAGCAAATGAGCACATGAGCACATGAGCACATGAACAAATGAGCAAATGAGCAAATGAGCAAAAGAACAAATGAGAGCAAATGAGAGCAAATGAGCAAATGAGAGCAAATGAGAGCAAATGAGAGCAAATGAGCAAATGAGCATATGAGCACATGAGCAAATGAGCAAATGAGCAAATGAGCAAATGAGCAAATGACCAAATGAGCAAATGAGCAAATGAGCAAAAGAGCAAAAGAGCAAAAAAGCAAATGAGCAAAAGACCAAAAGAGCAAAAGAGCAAAAAAGCAAATGAGCAAATGAGCAAATGAGCAAATGAGCAAATGAGCAAATGAGCAAATGAGCAAATGAGCAAATGAGCAAATGAGCAAATGAGCGCAAATGAGCATATGAGCAAATGAGCAAATGAGCAAATGAGCAAATGAGCAAATGAGCAAATGAGCACATGAGCAAATGAGCAAATGGGCAAATGAGCAAATGAGCAAATAAGAGCAGATGAGCAAATGAGCAAATGAGCAAATGAGCAAATGATCAAATGAGCAAATGAGCAAATGAGCAAATGAGCAAATGAGAGCAAATGAAAGCAAATGAGCAAATGAGCAAATGAGCACATGAGCAAATGAGCAAATAAGCAAATGAGCAAATGAGCAAATGAGCAAATGAGCAAATGAGAGCAGATGAGCAAATGAGCAAATGAGCAAATGAGCAAATAAGAGCAGATGAGCAAATGAGCAAATGAGCAAATGAGCAAATGAGCAAAAAAGCAAATGAGCAAAAGAGCAAAAGAGCAAAAGAGCAAAAAAGCAAATGAGCAAATGAGCAAATGAGCAAATGAGCAAATGAGCAAATGAGCAAATGAGCAAATGAGCAAATGAGCAAATGAGCAAATGAGCAAATGAGCAAATGAGCAAATGGGCAAATGAGCAAATGAGCAAATGAGCAAATGAGCAAATGAGAGCAAATGAGAGCAAATGAGAGCAAATGAGCACATGAGCACATGAGCACATGAGCAAATGAGCAAATGAGCAAAAGAACAAATGAGAGCAAATGAGAGCAAATTAGAGCAAATAAGAGCAAATGAGCAAATGAGCAAATGGGCAAATGAGCAAATGGGCAAATGAGCAAAATGAGCAAATGAGCAAATGAGCAATTGAGCAAATGAGCAAATGAGCAAATGAGAGCAAATGAGAGCAAATGAGCAAATGAGCAAATGAGCACATGAGCACATGAGCACATGAGCAAATGAGCAAATGGGCAAATGAGCAAATGAGCAAATGAGCAAATGAGCAAATGAGCAAATGAGAGCAAATGAGCAAATGAGAGCAAATGAGCAAATGAGCAAATGAGCAAATGAGCAAATGAGCACATGAGCACATGAGCACATGAACAAATGAGCAAATGAGCAAATGAGCAAAAGAACAAATGAGAGCAAATGAGAGCAAATGAGCAAATGAGAGCAAATGAGAGCAAATGAGAGCAAATGAGCAAATGAGCATATGAGCACATGAGCAAATGAGCAAATGAGCAAATGAGCAAATGAGCAAATGACCAAATGAGCAAATGAGCAAATGAGCAAAAGAGCAAAAGAGCAAAAGAGCAAAAAAGCAAATGAGCAAAAGAGCAAAAGAGCAAAAGAGCAAAAAAGCAAATGAGCAAATGAGCAAATGAGCAAATGAGCAAATGAGCAAATGAGCAAATGAGCAAATGAGAGCAAATGAGCAAATGAGCAAATGAGCAAATGAGCAAATGAGCGCAAATGAGCATATGAGCAAATGAGCAAATGAGCAAATGAGCAAATGAGCAAATGAGCAAATGAGCAAATGAGAGCAAATGAGCAAATGAGAGCAAATGAGCAAATGAGCAAATGAGCAAATGAGCAAATGAGCACATGAGCACATGAGCACATGAACAAATGAGCAAATGAGCAAATGAGCAAAAGAACAAATGAGAGCAAATGAGAGCAAATGAGCAAATGAGAGCAAATGAGAGCAAATGAGAGCAAATGAGCAAATGAGCATATGAGCACATGAGCAAATGAGCAAATGAGCAAATGAGCAAATGAGCAAATGACCAAATGAGCAAATGAGCAAATGAGCAAAAGAGCAAAAGAGCAAAAGAGCAAAAAAGCAAATGAGCAAAAGAGCAAAAGAGCAAAAGAGCAAAAAAGCAAATGAGCAAATGAGCAAATGAGCAAATGAGCAAATGAGCAAATGAGCAAATGAGCAAATGAGAGCAAATGAGCAAATGAGCAAATGAGCAAATGAGCAAATGAGCGCAAATGAGCATATGAGCAAATGAGCAAATGAGCAAATGAGCAAATGAGCAAATGAGCAAATGAGCACATGAGCAAATGAGCAAATGGGCAAATGAGCAAATGAGCAAATAAGAGCAGATGAGCAAATGAGCAAATGAGCAAATGAGCAAATGAGCAAATGAGCAAATGAGCAAATGAGAAAATTAGAGCAAGTGAGAGCAAATGAGAGCAAATGAGGAAATAGCACATGAGCAAATGAGCGATTGAGCAAATAAGCAAATGAGCAAATGAGCAAAAGAGCAAAAGAGCAAAAGAGCAATTGAGCAAATGAGCAAATTAGCAAATGAGCAAATGAGCAAATGGGCAAATGAGCAAATGAGCAAATGAGCAAATGAGCAAATGAGAGCAAATGAGAGCAAATGAGCAAATGAGCACATGAGCACATGAGCACATGAGCAAATGAGCAAATGAGCAAAAGAACAAATGAGAGCAAATGAGAGCAAATTAGAGCAAATGAGAGCAAATGAGCAAATGAGCAAATGAGCAAATGAGCAAATGAGCAAATGAGCACATGAGCAAATGAGCAAATGAGCAATTGAGCAAATGAGCAAATGAGCAAATGAGCAAATGAGCAAATGAGAGCAAATGAGAGCAAATGAGAGCAAATGAGAGCAAATGAGAGCAAATGAGCAAATGAGCATATGAGCACATGAGCAAATGAGCAAATGAGCAAATGAGCAAATGAGCAAATGAGCAAATGAGCAAATGAGCAAAAGAGCAAAAGAGCAAAAGAGCAAAAGAGCAAAAAAGCAAATGAGCAAATGAGCAAATGAGCAAATGAGCAAATGAGCAAATGAGCAAATGAGCAAATGAGAGCAAATGAGCAAATGAGCAAATGAGCAAATGAGCAAATGAGCGCAAATGAGCATATGAGCAAATGAGCAAATGAGCAAATGAGCACATGAGCAAATGAGCAAATGGGCAAATGAGCAAATGAGCAAATAAGAGCAGATGAGCAAATGAGCAAATGAGCAAATGGGCGCAAATGAGCATATGAGCAAATGAGCAAATGAGCAAATGAGCAAATGAGCAAATGAGAGCAAATGAAAGCAAATGAAAGCAAATGAGCAAATGAGCACATGAGCAAATGAGCAAATGAGCAATTGAGCAAATGAGCAAATGAGCAAATGAGCAAATGAGAGCAGATGAGCAAATGAGCAAATGAGCAAATGAGCAAATGAGCAAATGAGCAAATGAACAAATGAGCAAATGAGCAAATGAGCAAATGAGCAAATGAGCAAATGAGCGCAAATGAGCAAATGAGCAAATGAGCAAATGAGCAAATGAGCAAATGAGCAAATGAGCAAATGAGCAAATGAGCAAATGAGCAAATGAGCAAATGAGCAAATGAGCAAATGAGCAAATGAGCAAATGAGCAAATGAGCAAATGAGCAAATGAGCAAATGAACAAATGAGCAAATGAGCAAATGAGCAAATGAGCAAATGAGCAAATGAGCGCAAATGAGCAAATGAGCAAATGAGCAAATGAGCAAATGAGCAAATGAGCAAATGAGCAAATGAGCAAATGAGCAAATGAGCAAATGAGCAAATGAGCAAATGAGCAAATGAGCAAATGAGCAAATGAGAGCAAATGAGAGCAAATGAGAGCAAGTGAGAGCAAATGAGTGCAAATGAGAGCAAATGAGCAAATGAACGCATGAGCGCATGAGCGCATGAGCGCATGAGCAAATGAGCAAATGAGCAAATGAGCAATAGAGCAAAAGAGCAAAAGAGCAAATGAGCAAATGAGCAAATGAGCAAATGAGCAAATGAGCAAATGAGCAAATGAGCAAATGAGCAAATGAGCAAATGGCCAAATGAGCAAATGGGCAAATGAGCAAATGAGAGCAAATGAGCAAATGAGCAAATGAGCAAATGAGCAAATGAGCAAATGAGAGCAAATGAGAGCAAATGAGAGCAAATGAGAGCAAATGAGAGCAAATGAGAGCAAATGAGAGCAAATGAGAGCAAATGAGAGCAAATGAGAGCAAATGAGAGCAAATGAGCAAATGAGCAAATGAGCAAATGAGCAACTGAGCAACTGAGCAAATGAGCAAATGAGCGCAAATGAGCGCAAATGAGCAATTGAGCAAATGAGCAAATGAGCAAATGAGCAAATGAGCAAATGAGCAAATGAGCAAATGAGCAAATGAGCAAATGAGCAAATGAGCAAATGAGCAAATTAGAGCAAGTGAGAGCAAATGAGAGCAAATGAGGAAATGAGCACATGAGCAAATGAGCCAATGAGCAAATAAGCAAATGAGCAAATGAGCAAAAGAGCAAAAGAGCAAATGTGCAAATGAGAGCAAATGAGAGCAAATGAGCAAATGAGCACATGAGCACATGAGCACATGAGCAAATGAGCAAAAGAACAAATGAGAGCAAATGAGAGCAAATTAGAGCAAATTAGAGCAAATGAGAGCAAATGAGCAAATGAGCAAATGAGCAAATGAGCAAAAGAACAAATGAGAGCAAATGAGAGCAAATTAGAGCAAATGAGAGCAAATGAGAGCAAATGAGCAAATGAGCAAATGAGCAAATGAGCAAATGAGCAAATGAGCACATGAGCAAATGAGCACATGAGCAAATGAGCAAATGAGCAAATGAGCAAATGAGCAAATGAGCAAATGAGCAAATGAGCAAATGAGCAAAAGAGCAAAAGAGCAAAAGAGCAAAAGAGCAAAAAAGCAAATGAGCAAAAGAGCAAAAGAGCAAAAGAGCAAAAAAGCAAATGAGCAAATGAGCAAATGAGCAAATGAGCAAATGAGCAAATGAGCAAATGAGCAAATGAGCAAATGAGCAAATGAGCAAATGAGCAAATGAGCGCAAATGAGCATATGAGCAAATGAGCAAATGAGCAAATGAGCAAATGAGCAAATGAGCAAATGAGCACATGAGCAAATGAGCAAATGGGCAAATGAGCAAATGAGCAAATAAGAGCAGATGAGCAAATGAGCAAATGAGCAAATGAGCGCAAATGAGCATATGAGCAAATGAGCAAATGAGCAAATGAGCAAATGAGCAAATGAGCAAATGAGCAAATGAGCAAATGAGAGCAAATGAAAGCAAATGAGCAAATGAGCAAATGAGCACATGAGCAAATGAGCAAATGAGCAAATGAGCAAATGAGCAAATGAGCAAATGAGCAAATGAGAGCAGATGAGCAAATGAGCAAATGAGCAAATGAGCAAATGAGCAAATGAGCAAATGAGCAAATGAGCAAATGAGAGCAAATGAGCAAATGAGAGTAAATGAGAGCAAGTGAGAGCAAATGAGAGCAAATGAGAGCAAATGAGCAAATGAACGCATGAGCGCATGAGAGCATGAGCGCATGAGCAAATGAGCAAATGAGCAAATGAGCAATAGAGCAAAAGAGCAAAAGAGCAAATGAGCAAATAAGCAAATGAGCAAATGAGAGCAAATGAGCAAATGAGCAAATGAGCAAATGAGCAAATGAGCAAATGAGAGCAAATGAGAGCAAATGAGAGCAAATGAGAGCAAATGAGAGCAAATGAGAGCAAATGAGAGCAAATGAGCAAATGAGCAAATGAGCAACTGAGCAACTGAGCAAATGAGCAAATGAGCGCAAATGAGCGCAAATGAGCAATTGAGCAAATGAGCAAATGAGCAAATGAGCAAATGAGCAACTGAGCAAATGAGCAAATGAGCGCAAATGAGCGCAAATGAGCAATTGAGCAATTGAGCAAATGAGCAAATGAGCAAATGAGCAAATAGCAAATGAGCAAATGAGCAAATGAGCAAATGAGCAAATGAGAGCAAGTGAGAGCAAATGAGAGCAAATGAGGAAATGAGCACATGAACAAATGAGCAAATGAGCAAATAAGCAAATGAGCAAATGAGCAAAAGAGCAAAAGAGCAAAAGAGCAATTGAGCAAATGAGCAAATTAGCAAATGAGCAAATGAGCAAATGGGCAAATGAGCAAATGAGCAAATGAGCAAATGAGCAAATGAGAGCAAATGAGAGCAAATGAGAGCAAATGAGCACATGAGCACATGAGCACATGAGCAAATGAGCAAATGAGCAAAAGAACAAATGAGAGCAAATGAGAGCAAATGAGAGCAAATGAGAGCAAATGAGCAAATGAGCAAATGGGCAAATGAGCAAATGGGCAAATGAGCAAAATGAGCAAATGAGCAAATGAGCAAATGAGCAAATGAGCAAATGAGCAAATGAGAGCAAATGAGAGCAAATGAGCAAATGAGAAAATGAGCACATGAGCACATGAGCACATGAGCAAATGAGCAAATGAGCAAAATGAGCAAATGAGCAAATGAGCAAATGAGCAAATGAGCAAATGAGCAAATGAGAGCAAATGAGAGCAAATGAGCAAATGAGCAAATGAGCACATGAGCACATGAGCACATGAGCAAATGAGCAAATGGGCAAATGAGCAAATGAGCAAATGAGCAAATGAGCAAATGAGCAAATGAGCAAATGAGCAAATTAGAGCAAGTGAGAGCAAATGAGAGCAAATGAGGAAATGAGCACATGAGCAAATGAGCCAATGAGCAAATAAGCAAATGAGCAAATAAGCAAAAGAGCAAATGAGCAAATGAGAGCAAATGAGAGCAAATGAGCAAATGAGCACATGAGCACATAGCACATGAGCAAATGAGCAAAAGAACAAATGAGAGCAAATGAGAGCAAATTAGAGCAAATGAGAGCAAATGAGAGCAAATGAGCAAATGAGCAAATGAGCAAATGAGCAAAAGAACAAATGAGAGCAAATGAGAGCAAATTAGAGCAAATTAGAGCAAATGAGAGCAAATGAGCAAATGAGCAAATGAGCAAATGAGCAAATGAGCACATGAGCAAATAAGCACATGAGCAAATGAGCAAATGAGCAAATGAGCAAATGAGCAAATGAGCAAATGAGCAAATGAGCAAAAGAGCAAAAGAGCAAAAGAGCAAAAGAGCAAAAAAGCAAATGAGCAAAAGAGCACATGAGCAAATGAGCAAATGAGCAAATGAGCAAATGAGCAAATGAGCAAATGAGCAAATGAGAGCAGATGAGCAAATGAGCAAATGAGCAAATGAGAAAATAAGAGCAGATGAGCAAATGAGCAAATGAGCAAATGAGCAAATGAGCAAATGAACAAATGAGCAAATGAGCAAATGAGCAAATGAGCAAATGAGCAAATGAGCGCAAATGAGCAAATGAGCAAATGAGCAAATGAGCAAATGAGCAAATGAGCAAATGAGCAAATGAGCAAATGAGCAAATGAGCAAATGAGCAAATGAGCAAATGAGCAAATGAGAGCAAATGAGCAAATGAGAGTAAATGAGAGCAAGTGAGAGCAAATGAGAGCAAATGAGAGCAAATGAGCAAATGAACGCATGAGCGCATGAGAGCATGAGCGCATGAGCAAATGAGCAAATGAGCAAATGAGCAATAGAGCAAAAGAGCAAAAGAGCAAATGAGCAAATAAGCAAATGAGCAAATGAGCAAATGAGCAAATGAGCAAATGAGCAAATGAGCAAATGAGCAAATGAGAGCCAGTGAGAGCAAATGAGAGCAAATGAGAGCAAATGAGAGCAAATGAGAGCAAATGAGAGCAAATGAGCAAATGAGCAAATGAGCAACTGAGCAACTGAGCAAATGAGCAAATGAGCGCAAATGAGCGCAAATGAGCAATTGAGCAAATGAGCAAATGAGCAAATGAGCAAATGAGCAAATGAGCAACTTAGCAAATGAGCAAATGAGCGCAAATGAGCGCAAATGAGCAATTGAGCAATTGAGCAAATGAGCAAATGAGCAAATGAGCAAATAGCAAATGAGCAAATGAGCAAATGAGCAAATGAGCAAATGAGAGCAAGTGAGAGCAAATGAGAGCAAATGAGGAAATGAGCACATGAACAAATGAGCAAATGAGCAAATAAGCAAATGAGCAAATGAGCAAAAGAGCAAAAGAGCAAAAGAGCAATTGAGCAAATGAGCAAATTAGCAAATGAGCAAATGAGCAAATGGGCAAATGAGCAAATGAGCAAATGAGCAAATGAGCAAATGAGAGCAAATGAGAGCAAATGAGAGCAAATGAGCACATGAGCACATGAGCACATGAGCAAATGAGCAAATGAGCAAAAGAACAAATGAGAGCAAATGAGAGCAAATTAGAGCAAATAAGAGCAAATGAGCAAATGAGCAAATGGGCAAATGAGCAAATGGGCAAATGAGCAGAATGAGCAAATGAGCAAATGAGCAATTGAGCAAATGAGCAAATGAGCAAATGAGAGCAAATGAGAGCAAATGAGCAAATGAGCAAATGAGCACATGAGCACATGAGCACATGAGCAAATGAGTTAATGGGCAAATGAGCAAATGAGCAAATGAGCAAATGAGCAAATGAGAGCAAATGAGCAAATGAGAGCAAATGAGAGCAGATGAGCAAATGAGCAAATGAGCAAATGAGAAAATCAGAGCAGATGAGCAAATGAGCAAATGAGCAAATGAGCAAATGAGCAAATGAGCAAATGAGCAAATGAGCAAATGAGCGCAAATGAGCAAATGAGCAAATGAGCAAATGAGCAAATGAGCAAATGAGCAAATGAGCAAATGAGCAAATGAGCAAATGAGCAAATGAGCAAATGAGCAAATGAGCAAATGAGCAAATGAGAGCAAATGAGCAAATGAGAGTAAATGAGAGCAAGTGAGAGCAAATGAGAGCAAATGAGAGCAAATGAGCAAATGAACGCATGAGCGCATGAGAGCATGAGCGCATGAGCAAATGAGCAAATGAGCAAATGAGCAAATGAGCAATAGAGCAAAAGAGCAAAAGAGCAAATGAGCAAATAAGCGAATGAGCAAATGAGAGCAAATGAGCAAATGAGCAAATGAGCAAATGAGCAAATGAGCAAATGAGAGCAAATGAGAGCAAATGAGAGCAAATGAGAGCAAATGAGAGCAAATGAGAGCAAATGAGAGCAAATGAGAGCAAATGAGCAAATGAGCAAATGAGCAACTGAGCAACTGAGCAACTGAGCAAATGAGCAAATGAGCGCAAATGAGCGCAAATGAGCAATTGAGCAAATGAGCAAATGAGCAAATGAGCAAATGAGCAAATGAGCAACTTAGCAAATGAGCAAATGAGCGCAAATGAGCGCAAATGAGCAATTGAGCAATTGAGCAAATGAGCAAATGAGCAAATAGCAAATGAGCAAATGAGCAAATGAGCAAATGAGCAAATGAGCAAATGAGAGCAAGTGAGAGCAAATGAGAGCAAATGAGGAAATGAGCACATGAACAAATGAGCAAATGAGCAAATAAGCAAATGAGCAAATGAGCAAAAGAGCAAAAGAGCAAAAGAGCAATTGAGCAAATGAGCAAATTAGCAAATGAGCAAATGAGCAAATGGGCAAATGAGCAAATGAGCAAATGAGCAAATGAGCAAATGAGAGCAAATGAGAGCAAATGAGAGCAAATGAGCACATGAGCACATGAGCACATGAGCAAATGAGCAAATGAGCAAAAGAACAAATGAGAGCAAATGAGAGCAAATTAGAGCAAATAAGAGCAAATGAGCAAATGAGCAAATGGGCAAATGAGCAAATGGGCAAATGAGCAAAATGAGCAAATGAGCAAATGAGCAATTGAGCAAATGAGCAAATGAGCAAATGAGAGCAAATGAGAGCAAATGAGAGCAAATGAGCAAATGAGCAAATGAGCACATGAGCACATGAGCACATGAGCAAATGAGCAAATGGGCAAATGAGCAAATGAGCAAATGAGCAAATGAGCAAATGAGCAAATGAGAGCAAATGAGCAAATGAGAGCAAATGAGAGCAAATGAGCAAATGAGCAAATGAGCAAATGAGCACATGAGCACATGAGCACATGAACAAATGAGCAAATGAGCAAATGAGCAAAAGAACAAATGAGAGCAAATGAGAGCAAATGAGCAAATGAGAGCAAATGAGAGCAAATGAGAGCAAATGAGCAAATGAGCATATGAGCACATGAGCAAATGAGCAAATGAGCAAATGAGCAAATGAGCAAATGACCAAATGAGCAAATGAGCAAATGAGCAAAAGAGCAAAAGAGCAAAAGAGCAAAAAAGCAAATGAGCAAAAGACCAAAAGAGCAAAAGAGCAAAAAAGCAAATGAGCAAATGAGCAAATGAGCAAATGAGCAAATGAGCAAATGAGCAAATGAGCAAATGAGCAAATGAGCAAATGAGCAAATGAGCAAATGAGCAAATGAGCGCAAATGAGCATATGAGCAAATGAGCAAATGAGCAAATGAGCAAATGAGCAAATGAGCAAATGAGCACATGAGCAAATGAGCAAATGGGCAAATGAGCAAATGAGCAAATAAGAGCAGATGAGCAAATGAGCAAATGAGCAAATGAGCAAATGATCAAATGAGCAAATGAGCAAATGAGCAAATGAGCAAATGAGAGCAAATGAAAGCAAATGAGCAAATGAGCAAATGAGCACATGAGCAAATGAGCAAATAAGCAAATGAGCAAATGAGCAAATGAGCAAATGAGCAAATGAGAGCAGATGAGCAAATGAGCAAATGAGCAAATGAGCAAATAAGAGCAGATGAGCAAATGAGCAAATGAGCAAATGAGCAAATGAGCAAAAAAGCAAATGAGCAAAAGAGCAAAAGAGCAAAAGAGCAAAAAAGCAAATGAGCAAATGAGCAAATGAGCAAATGAGCAAATGAGCAAATGAGCAAATGAGCAAATGAGCAAATGAGCAAATGAGCAAATGAGCAAATGAGCAAATGAGCAAATGGGCAAATGAGCAAATGAGCAAATGAGCAAATGAGCAAATGAGAGCAAATGAGAGCAAATGAGAGCAAATGAGCACATGAGCACATGAGCACATGAGCAAATGAGCAAATGAGCAAAAGAACAAATGAGAGCAAATGAGAGCAAATTAGAGCAAATAAGAGCAAATGAGCAAATGAGCAAATGGGCAAATGAGCAAATGGGCAAATGAGCAAAATGAGCAAATGAGCAAATGAGCAATTGAGCAAATGAGCAAATGAGCAAATGAGAGCAAATGAGAGCAAATGAGCAAATGAGCAAATGAGCACATGAGCACATGAGCACATGAGCAAATGAGCAAATGGGCAAATGAGCAAATGAGCAAATGAGCAAATGAGCAAATGAGCAAATGAGAGCAAATGAGCAAATGAGAGCAAATGAGCAAATGAGCAAATGAGCAAATGAGCAAATGAGCACATGAGCACATGAGCACATGAACAAATGAGCAAATGAGCAAATGAGCAAAAGAACAAATGAGAGCAAATGAGAGCAAATGAGCAAATGAGAGCAAATGAGAGCAAATGAGAGCAAATGAGCAAATGAGCATATGAGCACATGAGCAAATGAGCAAATGAGCAAATGAGCAAATGAGCAAATGACCAAATGAGCAAATGAGCAAATGAGCAAAAGAGCAAAAGAGCAAAAGAGCAAAAAAGCAAATGAGCAAAAGAGCAAAAGAGCAAAAGAGCAAAAAAGCAAATGAGCAAATGAGCAAATGAGCAAATGAGCAAATGAGCAAATGAGCAAATGAGCAAATGAGAGCAAATGAGCAAATGAGCAAATGAGCAAATGAGCAAATGAGCGCAAATGAGCATATGAGCAAATGAGCAAATGAGCAAATGAGCAAATGAGCAAATGAGCAAATGAGCACATGAGCAAATGAGCAAATGGGCAAATGAGCAAATGAGCAAATAAGAGCAGATGAGCAAATGAGCAAATGAGCAAATGAGCAAATGAGCAAATGAGCAAATGAGCAAATGAGCAAATGAGCAAATGAGAGCAAATGAAAGCAAATGAGCAAATGAGCAAATGAGCACATGAGCAAATGAGCAAATAAGCAAATGAGCAAATGAGCAAATGAGCAAATGAGCAAATGAGAGCAGATGAGCAAATGAGCAAATGAGCAAATGAGCAAATAAGAGCAGATGAGCAAATGAGCAAATGAGCAAATGAGCAAATGAGCAAAAAAGCAAATGAGCAAAAGAGCAAAAGAGCAAAAGAGCAAAAAAGCAAATGAGCAAATGAGCAAATGAGCAAATGAGCAAATGAGCAAATGAGCAAATGAGCAAATGAGCAAATGAGCAAATGAGCAAATGAGCGCAAATGAGCATATGAGCAAATGAGCAAATGAGCAAATGAGCAAATGAGCAAATGAGCAAATGAGCACATGAGCAAATGAGCAAATGGGCAAATGAGCAAATGAGCAAATAAGAGCAGATGAGCAAATAAGCAAATGAGCAAATGAGCGCAAATGAGCATATGAGCAAATGAGCAAATGAGCAAATGAGCAAATGAGCAAATGAGCAAATGAGAGCAAATGAAAGCAAATGAGCAAATGAGCAAATGAGCACATGAGCAAATGAGCAAATGAGCAAATGAGCAAATGAGCAAATGAGCAAATGAGCAAATGAGAGCAGATGAGCAAATGAGCAAATGAGCAAATGAGAAAATAAGAGCAGATGAGCAAATGAGCAAATGAGCAAATGAGCAAATGAGCAAATGAGCAAATGAACAAATGAGCAAATGAGCAAATGAGCAAATGAGCAAATGAGCAAATGAGCGCAAATGAGCAAATGAGCAAATGAGCAAATGAGCAAATGAGCAAATGAGCAAATGAGCAAATGAGCAAATGAGCAAATGAGCAAATGAGCAAATGAGCAAATGAGCAAATGAGCAAATGAGCAAATGAGCAAATGAGAGCAAATGAGCAAGTGAGAGCAAGTGAGAGCAAGTGAGAGCAAATGAGAGCAAATGAGAGCAAATGAGCAAATGAACGCATGAGCGCATGAGAGCATGAGCGCATGAGCAAATGAGCAAATGAGCAAATGAGCAATAGAGCAAAAGAGCAAAAGAGCAAATGAGCAAATAAGCAAATGAGCAAATGAGAGCAAATGAGCAAATGAGCAAATGAGCAAATGAGCAAATGAGCAAATGAGAGCAAATGAGAGCAAATGAGAGCAAATGAGAGCAAATGAGAGCAAATGAGAGCAAATGAGAGCAAATGAGCAAATGAGCAAATGAGCAACTGAGCAACTGAGCAAATGAGCAAATGAGCGCAAATGAGCGCAAATTAGCAATTGAGCAAATGAGCAAATGAGCAAATGAGCAAATGAGCAAATGAGCAACTGAGCAAATGAGCAAATGAGCGCAAATGAGCGCAAATGAGCAATTGAGCAATTGAGCAAATGAGCAAATGAGCAAATGAGCAAATAGCAAATGAGCAAATGAGCAAATGAGCAAATGAGCAAATGAGCAAATGAGAGCAAGTGAGAGCAAATGAGAGCAAATGAGGAAATGAGCACATGAACAAATGAGCAAATGAGCAAATAAGCAAATGAGCAAATGAGCAAAAGAGCAAAAGAGCAAAAGAGCAATTGAGCAAATGAGCAAATTAGCAAATGAGCAAATGAGCAAATGGGCAAATGAGCAAATGAGCAAATGAGCAAATGAGCAAATGAGAGCAAATGAGAGCAAATGAGAGCAAATGAGCACATGAGCACATGAGCACATGAGCAAATGAGCAAATGAGCAAAAGAACAAATGAGAGCAAATGAGAGCAAATTAGAGCAAATGAAAGCAAATGAGCAAATGAGCAAATGGGCAAATGAGCAAATGGGCAAATGAGCAAAATGAGCAAATGAGCAAATGAGCAAATGAGCAAATGAGCAAATGAGCAAATGAGAGCAAATGAGAGCAAATGAGCAAATGAGCAAATGAGCACATGAGCACATGAGCACATGAGCAAATGAGCAAATGGGCAAATGAGCAAATGAGCAAATGAGCAAATGAGCAAATGAGCAAATGAGAGCAAATGAGCAAATGAGAGCAAATGAGAGCAAATGAGCAAATGAGCAAATGAGCAAATGAGCACATGAGCACATGAGCACATGAACAAATGAGCAAATGAGCAAATGAGCAAAAGAACAAATGAGAGCAAATGAGAGCAAATGAGCAAATGAGAGCAAATGAGAGCAAATGAGAGCAAATGAGCAAATGAGCATATGAGCACATGAGCAAATGAGCAAATGAGCAAATGAGCAAATGAGCAAATGAGCAAATGAGCAAATGAGCAAATGAGCAAAAGAGCAAAAGAGCAAAAGAGCAAAAAAGCAAATGAGCAAAAGAGCAAAAGAGCAAAAGAGCAAAAAAGCAAATGAGCAAATGAGCAAATGAGCAAATGAGCAAATGAGCAAATGAGCAAATGAGAGCAAATGAGCAGATGAGCAAATGAGCAAATGAGCAAATGAGCGCAAATGAGCATATGAGCAAATGAGCAAATGAGCAAATGAGCAAATGAGCAAAAGAGCAAATGAGCAAATAAGCAAATGAGCAAATGAGAGCAAATGAGCAAATGAGCAAATGAGCAAATGAGCAAATGAGCAAATGAGAGCAAATGAGAGCAAATGAGAGCAAATGAGAGCAAATGAGAGCAAATGAGAGCAAATGAGAGCAAATGAGAGCAAATGAGCAAATGAGCAACTGAGCAACTGAGCAAATGAGCAAATGAGCGCAAATTAGCGCAAATTAGCAATTGAGCAAATGAGCAAATGAGCAAATGAGCAAATGAGCAAATGAGCAACTGAGCAAATGAGCAAATGAGCGCAAATGAGCGCAAATGAGCAATTGAGCAATTGAGCAAATGAGCAAATGAGCAAATGAGCAAATAGCAAATGAGCAAATGAGCAAATGAGCAAATGAGCAAATGAGAGCAAGTGAGAGCAAATGAGAGCAAATGAGGAAATGAGCACATGAACAAATGAGCAAATGAGCAAATAAGCAAATGAGCAAATGAGCAAAAGAGCAAAAGAGCAAAAGAGCAATTGAGCAAATGAGCAAATTAGCAAATGAGCAAATGAGCAAATGGGCAAATGAGCAAATGAGCAAATGAGCAAATGAGCAAATGAGAGCAAATGAGAGCAAATGAGAGCAAATGAGCACATGAGCACATGAGCACATGAGCAAATGAGCAAATGAGCAAAAGAACAAATGAGAGCAAATGAGAGCAAATTAGAGCAAATGAGAGCAAATGAGCAAATGAGCAAATGGGCAAATGAGCAAATGGGCAAATGAGCAAAATGAGCAAATGAGCAAATGAGCAAATGAGCAAATGAGCAAATGAGCAAATGAGAGCAAATGAGAGCAAATGAGCAAATGAGCAAATGAGCACATGAGCACATGAGCACATGAGCAAATGAGCAAATGGGCAAATGAGCAAATGAGCAAATGAGCAAATGAGCAAATGAGCAAATGAGAGCAAATGAGCAAATGAGAGCAAATGAGAGCAAATGAGCAAATGAGCAAATGAGCAAATGAGCACATGAGCACATGAGCACATGAACAAATGAGCAAATGAGCAAATGAGCAAAAGAACAAATGAGAGCAAATGAGAGCAAATGAGCAAATGAGAGCAAATGAGAGCAAATGAGAGCAAATGAGCAAATGAGCATATGAGCACATGAGCAAATGAGCAAATGAGCAAATGAGCAAATGAGCAAATGAGCAAATGAGCAAATGAGCAAATGAGCAAATGAGCAAAAGAGCAAAAGAGCAAAAGAGCAAAAAAGCAAATGAGCAAAAGAGCAAAAGAGCAAAAGAGCAAAAAAGCAAATTAGCAAATGAGCAAATGAGCAAATGAGCAAATGAGCAAATGAGCAAATGAGAGCAAATGAGCAGATGAGCAAATGAGCAAATGAGCAAATGAGCGCAAATGAGCATATGAGCAAATGAGCAAATGAGCAAATGAGCAAATGAGCAAATGAGCAAATGAGCACATGAGCAAATGAGCAAATGGGCAAATGAGCAAATGAGCAAATAAGAGCAGATGAGCAAATGAGCAAATGAGCAAATGAGCAAATGAGCAAATGAGCAAATGAGCAAATGAGCAAATGAGCAAATGAGCAAATGAGCAAATGAGCAAATGAGAGCAAATGAGCAAATGAGAGTAAATGAGAGCAAGTGAGAGCAAATGAGAGCAAATGAGAGCAAATGAGCAAATGAACGCATGAGCGCATGAGAGCATGAGCGCATGAGCAAATGAGCAAATGAGCAAATGAGCAATAGAGCAAAAGAGCAAAAGAGCAAAAGAGCAAATAAGCAAATGAGCAAATGAGAGCAAATGAGAGCAAATGAGCAAATGAGCAAATGAGCAAATGAGCAAATGAGAGCAAATGAGAGCAAATGAGAGCAAATGAGCAAATGAGAGCAAATGAGCAAATGAGAGCAAATGAGAGCAAATGAGCAAATGAGCAAATGAGCAAATGAGCACATGAGCACATGAGCACATGAACAAATGAGCAAATGAGCAAATGAGCAAAAGAACAAATGAGAGCAAATGAGAGCAAATGAGCAAATGAGAGCAAATGAGAGCAAATGAGAGCAAATGAGCAAATGAGCATATGAGCACATGAGCAAATGAGCAAATGAGCAAATGAGCAAATGAGCAAATGAGCAAATGAGCAAATGAGCAAATGAGCAAAAGAGCAAAAGAGCAAAAGAGCAAAAAAGCAAATGAGCAAAAGAGCAAAAGAGCAAAAGAGCAAAAAAGCAAATTAGCAAATGAGCAAATGAGCAAATGAGCAAATGAGCAAATGAGCAAATGAGAGCAAATGAGCAGATGAGCAAATGAGCAAATGAGCAAATGAGCGCAAATGAGCATATGAGCAAATGAGCAAATGAGCAAATGAGCAAATGAGCAAATGAGCAAATGAGCACATGAGCAAATGAGCAAATGGGCAAATGAGCAAATGAGCAAATAAGAGCAGATGAGCAAATGAGCAAATGAGCAAATGAGCAAATGAGCAAATGAGCAAATGAGCAAATGAGCAAATGAGCAAATGAGCAAATGAGCAAATGAGCAAATGAGCAAATGAGAGCAAATGAGCAAATGAGAGTAAATGAGAGCAAGTGAGAGCAAATGAGAGCAAATGAGAGCAAATGAGCAAATGAACGCATGAGCGCATGAGAGCATGAGCGCATGAGCAAATGAGCAAATGAGCAAATGAGCAATAGAGCAAAAGAGCAAAAGAGCAAAAGAGCAAATAAGCAAATGAGCAAATGAGAGCAAATGAGAGCAAATGAGCAAATGAGCAAATGAGCAAATGAGCAAATGAGAGCAAATGAGAGCAAATGAGAGCAAATGAGAGCAAATGAGAGCAAATGAGAGCAAATGAGCAAATGAGCAACTGAGCAAATGAGCAAATGAGCGCAAATGAGCAAATGAGCGCAAATGAGCAAATGAGCAAATGAGCAAATGAGCAAATGAGCAACTGAGCAAATGAGCAAATGAGCGCAAATGAGCGCAAATGAGCAATTGAGCAATTGAGCAAATGAGCAAATGAGCAAATGAGCAAATGAGCAAATGAGCAAATGAGCAAATGAGCAAATGAGCAAATGAGAGCAAGTGAGAGCAAATGAGAGCAAATGAGGAAATGAGCACATGAACAAATGAGCAAATGAGCAAATAAGCAAATGAGCAAATGAGCAAAAGAGCAAAAGAGCAAAAGAGCAATTGAGCAAATGAGCAAATTAGCAAATGAGCGCAAATGAGCAGAAATGAGCGCAAATGAGCGCAAATGAGCGCAAATGAGAGCAAATGAGCAAATGAGCAAATGAGCAAATGAGCAAATGAACAAATGAGCAAATGAGCAAATGAGAGCAAATGAGAGCAAATGAGAGCAAATGAGAGCAAATGAGAGCAAATTAGAGCAAATGAGAGAAAATGAGCAAGAGAGCAAATGAGAAAATTAACAAATGAGCAAATGAGCAAATGAGCAAATGAGCGCAAATGAGCAAATGAGCGCAAATGAGCGCAAATGAGCAAATGAGCAAATGAGCAAATGAGCGCAAATGAGCAAATGAGCGAATGAGCAAATGAGCAAATGAGCAAATGAGCAAATGAGCAATTGAGCAAATGAGCAAATGAGCAAATGAGAGCAAATGAGAGCAAATGAGAGCAAATGAGAGCAAATGAGCACATGAGCAAATGAGCAAATGAGCAAATGAGCAAATGAGCAAATGAGCAAATGAGCAAATGAGTAAATGAGCAAAAGAGCAAAAGAGCAAAAGAGAAAATGAGCAAATGAGCAAATGAGCAAATGAGCAAATGAGCAAATGAGCAAATGGGCAAATGGGCAATTGGGCAAATGAGCAAATGGGCAAATGAGCAAATGAGAGCAAATGAGCAAATGAGCAAATGAGCAAATGAGCAAATGAGCAAATGAGAAAATGAGCAAATGAGCAAATGAGCAAATGAGCAATTAAGCAAATGAGCAAATGAGCAAATGAGCAAATGAGCACATGAGCAAATGAGCAAATGAGCAAATGAGCAAATGAGCAAATGAGCAAATGAGAGCAAATGAGAGCAAATGAGAGCAAATGAGAGCAAATAAGCAAATGAGCAAATGAGCAAATGAGAGCAAGTGAGAGCAAATGAGAGCAAATGAGAGCAAATGAGCAAATGAGCAAATGAGCACATGAGCAAATGAGCAAATGAGCAAATGAGCAAATGAGCAAATGAGCAAATGAGCAAATGAGAGCAAATGAGAGCAAATGAGAGCAAATGAGCAAATGAGCAAATGAGCAAATGAGCAAATGAGCAAATGAGCAAATGAGCAAATGAGCGCAAATAAGCGCAAATAAGCGCAAATGAGAGCAAATGAGAGAAAATGAGCAAATGAGCAAATGAGCGCAAATGAGCACAAATGAGCGCAAATGAGCGCAAATGAGCGCAAATGAGAGCAAATGAGCAAATGAGCAAATGAGCAAATGAGCAAATGAGCAAATGAGAGCAAATGAGAGCAAATGAGAGCAAGTGAGAGCAAATGAGAGCAAATGAGGAAATGAGCACATGAACAAATGAGCAAATGAGCAAATAAGCAAATGAGCAAATGAGCAAAAGAGCAAAAGAGCAAAAGAGCAATTGAGCAAATGAGCAAATTAGCAAATGAGCGCAAATGAGCAGAAATGAGCGCAAATGAGCGCAAATGAGAGCAAATGAGCAAATGAGCAAATGAGCAAATGAGCAAATGAACAAATGAGCAAATGAGCAAATGAGAGCAAATGAGAGCAAATGAGAGCAAATGAGAGCAAATGAGAGCAAATGAGAGCAAATGAGAGCAAATGAGAGAAAATGAGCAAGAGAGCAAATGAGAAAATTAACAAATGAGCAAATGAGCAAATGAGCAAATGAGCGCAAATGAGCAAATGAGCGCAAATGAGCGCAAATGAGCAAATGAGCAAATGAGCAAATGAGCGCAAATGAGCAAATGAGCGAATGAGCAAATGAGCAAATGAGCAAATGAGCAAATGAGCAATTGAGCAAATGAGCAAATGAGCAAATGAGAGCAAATGAGAGCAAATGAGAGCAAATGAGAGCAAATGAGCACATGAGCAAATGAGCAAATGAGCAAATGAGCAAATGAGCAAATGAGCAAATGAGCAAATGAGTAAATGAGCAAAAGAGCAAAAGAGCAAAAGAGAAAATGAGCAAATGAGCAAATGAGCAAATGAGCAAATGAGCAAATGAGCAAATGGGCAAATGGGCAATTGGGCAAATGAGCAAATGGGCAAATGAGCAAATGAGAGCAAATGAGCAAATGAGCAAATGAGCAAATGAGCAAATGAGCAAATGAGAAAATGAGCAAATGAGCAAATGAGCAAATGAGCAATTAAGCAAATGAGCATATGAGCAAATGAGCAAATGAGCACATGAGCAAATGAGCAAATGAGCAAATGAGCAAATGAGCAAATGAGCAAATGAGAGCAAATGAGAGCAAATGAGAGCAAATGAGAGCAAATAAGCAAATGAGCAAATGAGCAAATGAGAGCAAGTGAGAGCAAATGAGAGCAAATGAGAGCAAATGAGCAAATGAGCAAATGAGCACATGAGCAAATGAGCAAATGAGCAAATGAGCAAATGAGCAAATGAGCAAATGAGCAAATGAGAGCAAATGAGAGCAAATGAGAGCAAATGAGCAAATGAGCAAATGAGCAAATGAGCAAATGAGCAAATGAGCAAATGAGCAAATGAGCGCAAATAAGCGCAAATAAGCGCAAATGAGAGCAAATGAGAGAAAATGAGCAAATGAGCAAATGAGCGCAAATGAGCACAAATGAGCGCAAATGAGCGCAAATGAGCGCAAATGAGAGCAAATGAGCAAATGAGCAAATGAGCAAATGAGCAAATGAGCAAATGAGAGCAAATGAGAGCAAATGAGAGCAAATGAGAGCAAATGAGAGCAAATGAGAGCAAATGAGAGCAAATGAGCAAGAGAGCAAATGAGCAAATTAACAAATGAGCAAATGAGCAAATGAGCGCAAATGAGCGCAAATGAGCGCAAATGAGAGCAAATGAGCAAATGAGCAAATGAGCAAATGAGCAAATGAGCAAATGGGCAAATGAGCAAATGAGCAAATGAGAGCAAATGAGAGCAAATGAGAGCAAGTGAGAGCAAATGAGAGCAAATGAGAAAATGAGAAAATGAGCACATGAGCAAATGAGCAAATGAGCAAATGAGCAAATGAGCAAATGAGCAAATGGGCAAATGGGCAAATGGGCAAATGAGCAAATGGGGAAATGAGCAAATGAGCAAATGAGCAAATGAGCAAATGAGCAAATGAGCAAATGAGCAAATGAGAAAATGAGAGCAAATGAGAGCAAATGAGAGCAAGTGAGAGCAAATGAGAGCAAATAAGCAAATGAGCAAATGAGCAAATGAGAGCAAGTGAGAGCAAATGAGAGCAAATGAGAGCAAATGAGCAAATGAGCAAATGAGCACATGAGCAAATGAGCAAATGAGCAAATGAGCAAATGAGCAAATGAGCAAATGAGCAAATGAGCAAATGAGCAAATGAGAGCAAATGAGAGCAAATGAGAGCAAATGAGCAAATGAGCAAATGAGCAAATGAGCAAATGAGCAAATGAGCAAATGAGCGCAAATAAGCGCAAATGAGAGCAAGTGAGAGCAAATGAGAGCAAATGAGCAAATGAGCAAATGAGCGCAAATGAGCACAAATGAGCGCAAATGAGCGCAAATGAGCGCAAATGAGAGCAAATGAGCAAATGAGCAAATGAGCAAATGAGCAAATGAGCAAATGAGCAAATGAGAGCAAATGAGAGCAAATGAGAGCAAATGAGCAAGAGAGCAAATGAGCAAATTAACAAATGAGCAAATGAGCAAATGAGCAAATGAGCGCAAATGAGCGCAAATGAGCGCAAATGAGCGCAAATGAGCAAATGAGCAAATGAGCAAATAAGCAAATGAGCAAATGAGCAAATGAGCAAATGAGCAAATGAGCAAATGAGAGCAAATGAGAGCAAATGAGAGCAAATGAGAGCAAATGAGAGCAAATGAGAGCAAATGAGAAAATGAGAAAATGAGCACATGAGCAAATGAGCAAATGAGCAAATGAGCAAATGAGCAAATGAGCAAATGGGCAAATGGGCAAATGGGCAAATGAGCAAATGGGCAAATGAGCAAATGAGCAAATGAGAGCAAATGAGAGCAAATGAGCAAATGAGCAAATGAGCAAATGAGCACATGAGCACATGAGCAAATGAGCAAATAAGAGCAAATGAGAGCAGATCAGAGCAAATGAGCAAATGAGCAAATGAGCAAATGAGCAAATGAGCAAATGAGCAAATGAGCAAATTAGCAAATGAGAAAATGAGCAAATGAGAGCAAATGGGAGCAAATGAGCAAATGAGCAAATGAGCAAATGAGAGCAAATGAGAGCAAATGAGAGCAAATGAGAGCAAGTGAGAGCAAATGAGAGCAAATGAGAAAATGAGAAAATGAGCACATGAGAAAATGAGCAAATGAGCAAATGAGCAAATGAGCAAATGAGCAAATGGGCAAATGGGCAAATGGGCAAATGAGCAAATGGGCAAATGAGCAAATGAGCAAATGAGAGCAAATGAGAGCAAATGAGCAAATGAGCACATGAGCACATGAGCAAATGAGCAAATGAGAGCAAATGAGAGCAGATCAGAGCAAATGAGCAAATGAGCAAATGAGCAAATGAGCAAATGAGCAAATGAGCAAATGAGCAAATTAGCAAATGAGAAAATGAGCAAATGAGAGCAAATGAGAGCAAATGAGCAAATTAGCAAATGAGCGCAAATGAGCAGAAATGAGCGCAAATGAGCGCAAATGAGCGCAAATGAGAGCAAATGAGCAAATGAGCAAATGAGCAAATGAGCAAATGAACAAATGAGCAAATGAGCAAATGAGCAAATGAGAGCAAATGAGAGCAAATGAGAGCAAATGAGAGCAAATGAGAGCAAATGAGAGAAAATGAGCAAGAGAGCAAATGAGCAAATTAACAAATGAGCAAATGAGCAAATGAGCAAATTAGCAATTGAGAAAATGAGCGCAAATGAGCGCAAATGAGCAAATGAGCAAATGAGCAAATTAGCGCAAATGAGCAAATGAGCAAATGAGCAAATGAGCAAATGAGCAAATGAGCAAATGAGCAATTGAGCAAATGAGCAAATGATCAAATGAGCAAATGAGAGCAAATGAGAGCAAATGAGAGCAAATGAGCACATGAGCAAATGAGCAAATGAGCAAATGAGCAAATGAGTAAATGAGCAAAAGAGCAAAAGAGCAAAAGAGAAAATGAGCAAATGAGCAAATGAGCAAATGAGCAAATGAGCAAATGAGCAAATGGGCAAATGGGCAATTGGACAAATGAGCAAATGGGCAAATGAGCAAATGAGAGCAAATGAGCAAATGAGCAAATGAGCAAATGAGCAAATGAGCAAATGAGAAAATGAGCAAATGAGCAAATGAGCAAATGAGCAATTCAGCAAATGAGCAAATGAGCAAATAAGCAAATGAGCACATGAGAAAATGAGCAAATGAGCAAATGAGCAAATGAGCAAATGGGCAAATGAGAGCAAATGAGAGCAAATGAGAGCAAATGAGAGCAAATAAGCAAATGAGCAAATGAGCAAATGAGAGCAAGTGAGAGCAAATGAGAGCAAATGAGAGCAAATGAGCAAATGAGCAAATGAGCACATGAGCAAATGAGCAAATGAGCAAATGAGCAAATGAGCAAATGAGCAAATGAGCAAATGAGAGCAAATGAGAGCAAATGAGAGCAAATGAGCAAATGAGCAAATGAGCAAATGAGCAAATGAGCAAATGAGCAAATGAGCGCAAATAAGCGCAAATGAGAGCAAATGAGAGCAAATGAGAGCAAATGAGCAAATGAGCAAATGAGCGCAAATGAGCACAAATGAGCGCAAATGAGCGCAAATGAGCGCAAATGAGAGCAAATGAGCAAATGAGCAAATGAGCAAATGAGCAAATGAGCAAATGAGAGCAAATGAGAGCAAATGAGAGCAAATGAGAGCAAATGAGAGCAAATGAGAGCAAGTGAGAGCAAATGAGAGCAAATGAGAAAATGAGAAAATGAGCACATGAGCAAATGAGCAAATGAGCAAATGAGCAAATGAGCAAATGGGCAAATGGGCAAATGGGCAAATGAGCAAATGGGGAAATGAGCAAATGAGCAAATGAGCAAATGAGCAAATGAGCAAATGAGCTAATGAGCAAATGAGCAAATGAGAGCAAATGAGAGCAAATGAGAGCAAATGAGCAAATGAGCAAATGAGCACATGAGCACATGAGCAAATGAGCAGATGAGCAAATGAGAGCAAATGAGAGCAAATGAGCAAATGAGCAAATGAGCAAATGAGCAAATGAGCAAATGAGCAAATAAGCAAATTAGCAAATGAGCAAATGAGCAAATGAGAGCAAATGAGAGCAAATGAGCAAATGAGCAAATGAGCGCAAATGAGCACAAATGAGAGCAAATGAGCGCAAATGAGCGCAAATGAGAGCAAATGAGCAAATGAGCAAATGAGCAAATGAGCAAATGAACAAATGAGCAAATGAGCAAATGAGCAAATGAGAGCAAATGAGAGCAAATGAGAGCAAATGAGAGCAAATGAGAGCAAATGAGAGCAAATGAGCAAGAGAGCAAATGAGCAAATTAACAAATGAGCAAATGAGCAAATGAGTAAATGAGCAAAAGAGCAAAAGAGCAAAAGAGAAAATGAGCAAATGAGCAAATGAGCAAATGAGCAAATGAGCAAATGAGCAAATGAGCAAATGGGCAAATGGGCAATTGGGCAAATGAGCAAATGGGCAAATGAGCAAATGAGAGCAAATGAGCAAATGAGCAAATGAGCAAATGAGAAAATGAGCAAATGAGCAAATGAGCAAATGACCAATTGAGCAAATGAGCAAATGAGCAAATGAGCAAATGAGCACATGAGCAAATGAACAAATGAGCAAATGAGCAAATGAGAGTAAATGAGAGCAAGTGAGAGCAAATGAGAGCAAATGAGAGCAAATGAGCAAATGAACGCATGAGCGCATGAGAGCATGAGCGCATGAGCAAATGAGCAAATGAGCAAATGAGCAATAGAGCAAAAGAGCAAAAGAGCAAATGAGCAAATAAGCAAATGAGCAAATGAGAGCAAATGAGCAAATGAGCAAATGAGCAAATGAGCAAATGAGCAAATGAGAGCAAATGAGAGCAAATGAGAGCAAATGAGAGCAAATGAGAGCAAATGAGAGCAAATGAGAGCAAATGAGCAAATGAGCAAATGAGCAACTGAGCAACTGAGCAAATGAGCAAATGAGCGCAAATGAGCGCAAATGAGCAATTGAGCAAATGAGCAAATGAGCAAATGAGCAAATGAGCAAATGAGCAAATGAGCAACTTAGCAAATGAGCAAATGAGCGCAAATGAGCGCAAATGAGCAATTGAGCAATTGAGCAAATGAGCAAATGAGCAAATGAGCAAATAGCAAATGAGCAAATGAGCAAATGAGCAAATGAGCAAATGAGAGCAAGTGAGAGCAAATGAGAGCAAATGAGGAAATGAGCACATGAACAAATGAGCAAATGAGCAAATAAGCAAATGAGCAAATGAGCAAAAGAGCAAAAGAGCAAAAGAGCAATTGAGCAAATGAGCAAATGAGCAAATGAGAGCAAATGAGAGCAAATGAGAGCAAATGAGCACATGAGCACATGAGCACATGAGCAAATGAGCAAATGAGCAAAAGAACAAATGAGAGCAAATGAGAGAAAATTAGAGCAAATAAGAGCAAATGAGCAAATGAGCAAATGGGCAAATGAGCAAATGGGCAAATGAGCAAAATGAGCAAATGAGCAAATGAGCAATTGAGCAAATGAGCAAATGAGCAAATGAGAGCAAATGAGAGCAAATGAGCAAATGAGCAAATGAGCACATGAGCACATGAGCACATGAGCAAATGAGCAAATGGGCAAATGAGCAAATGAGCAAATGAGCAAATGAGCAAATGAGCAAATGAGAGCAAATGAGCAAATGAGAGCAAATGAGAGCAAATGAGCAAATGAGCAAATGAGCAAATGAGCACATGAGCACATGAGCACATGAACAAATGAGCAAATGAGCAAATGAGCAAATGAGCAAATGAGCAAATGAGCAAATGAGAGCAAATGAAAGCAAATGAGCAAATGAGCAAATGAGCACATGAGCAAATGAGCAAATAAGCAAATGAGCAAATGAGCAAATGAGCAAATGAGAGCAGATGAGCAAATGAGCAAATGAGCAAATGAGCAAATAAGAGCAGATGAGCAAATGAGCAAATGAGCAAATGAGCAAATGAGCAAAAAAGCAAATGAGCAAAAGAGCAAAAGAGCAAAAGAGCAAAAAAGCAAATGAGCAAATGAGCAAATGAGCAAATGAGCAAATGAGCAAATGAGCAAATGAGCAAATGAGCAAATGAGCAAATGAGCAAATGAGCAAATAAGCGCAAATGAGCATATGAGCAAATGAGCAAATGAGCAAATGAGCAAATGAGCAAATGAGCAAATGAGCACATGAGCAAATGAGCAAATGGGCAAATGAGCAAATGAGCAAATAAGAGCAGATGAGCAAATGAGCAAATGAGCAAATGAGCGCAAATGAGCATATGAGCAAATGAGCAAATGAGCAAATGAGCAAATGAGCAAATGAGCAAATGAGCAAATGAGAGCAAATGAAAGCAAATGAGCAAATGAGCAAATGAGCACATGAGCAAATGAGCAAATGAGCAAATGAGCAAATGAGCAAATGAGCAAATGAGCAAATGAGAGCAGATGAGCAAATGAGCAAATGAGCAAATGAGAAAATAAGAGCAGATGAGCAAATGAGCAAATGAGCAAATGAGCAAATGAGCAAATGAACAAATGAGCAAATGAGCAAATGAGCAAATGAGCAAATGAGCAAATGAGCGCAAATGAGCAAATGAGCAAATGAGCAAATGAGCAAATGAGCAAATGAGCAAATGAGCAAATGAGCAAATGAGCAAATGAGCAAATGAGCAAATGAGCAAATGAGAGCAAATGAGCAAATGAGAGCAAGTGAGAGCAAGTGAGAGCAAATGAGAGCAAATGAGAGCAAATGAGCAAATGAACGCATGAGCGCATGAGAGCATGAGCGCATGAGCAAATGAGCAAATGAGCAAATGAGCAATAGAGCAAAAGAGCAAAAGAGCAAATGAGCAAATAAGCAAATGAGCAAATGAGAGCAAATGAGCAAATGAGCAAATGAGCAAATGAGCAAATGAGAGCAAATGAGAGCAAATGAGAGCAAATGAGCAAATGAGCAAATGAGCAAATGAGCAAATGAGCAAATGAGCAAATGAGCGCAAATAAGCGCAAATGAGAGCAAATGAGAGCAAATGAGAGCAAATGAGCAAATGAGCAAATGAGCGCAAATGAGCACAAATGAGCGCAAATGAGCGCAAATGAGCGCAAATGAGAGCAAATGAGCAAATGAGCAAATGAGCAAATGAGCAAATGAGCAAATGAGAGCAAATGAGAGCAAATGAGAGCAAATGAGAGCAAATGAGAGCAAATGAGAGCAAGTGAGAGCAAATGAGAGCAAATGAGAAAATGAGAAAATGAGCACATGAGCAAATGAGCAAATGAGCAAATGAGCAAATGAGCAAATGGGCAAATGGGCAAATGGGCAAATGAGCAAATGGGGAAATGAGCAAATGAGCAAATGAGCAAATGAGCAAATGAGCAAATGAGCTAATGAGCAAATGAGCAAATGAGAGCAAATGAGAGCAAATGAGAGCAAATGAGCAAATGAGCAAATGAGCACATGAGCACATGAGCAAATGAGCAGATGAGCAAATGAGAGCAAATGAGAGCAAATGAGCAAATGAGCAAATGAGCAAATGAGCAAATGAGCAAATGAGCAAATAAGCAAATTAGCAAATGAGCAAATGAGCAAATGAGAGCAAATGAGAGCAAATGAGCAAATGAGCAAATGAGCGCAAATGAGCACAAATGAGAGCAAATGAGCGCAAATGAGCGCAAATGAGAGCAAATGAGCAAATGAGCAAATGAGCAAATGAGCAAATGAACAAATGTGCAAATGAGCAAATGAGCAAATGAGAGCAAATGAGAGCAAATGAGAGCAAATGAGAGCAAATGAGAGCAAATGAGAGCAAATGAGCAAGAGAGCAAATGAGCAAATTAACAAATGAGCAAATGAGCAAATGAGTAAATGAGCAAAAGAGCAAAAGAGCAAAAGAGAAAATGAGCAAATGAGCAAATGAGCAAATGAGCAAATGAGCAAATGAGCAAATGAGCAAATGGGCAAATGGGCAATTGGGCAAATGAGCAAATGGGCAAATGAGCAAATGAGAGCAAATGAGCAAATGAGCAAATGAGCAAATGAGAAAATGAGCAAATGAGCAAATGAGCAAATGACCAATTGAGCAAATGAGCAAATGAGCAAATGAGCAAATGAGCACATGAGCAAATGAACAAATGAGCAAATGAGCAAATGAGAGTAAATGAGAGCAAGTGAGAGCAAATGAGAGCAAATGAGAGCAAATGAGCAAATGAACGCATGAGCGCATGAGAGCATGAGCGCATGAGCAAATGAGCAAATGAGCAAATGACCAATAGAGCAAAAGAGCAAAAGAGCAAATGAGCAAATAAGCAAATGAGCAAATGAGAGCAAATGAGCAAATGAGCAAATGAGCAAATGAGCAAATGAGCAAATGAGAGCAAATGAGAGCAAATGAGAGCAAATGAGAGCAAATGAGAGCAAATGAGAGCAAATGAGAGCAAATGAGCAAATGAGCAAATGAGCAACTGAGCAACTGAGCAAATGAGCAAATGAGCGCAAATGAGCGCAAATGAGCAATTGAGCAAATGAGCAAATGAGCAAATGAGCAAATGAGCAAATGAGCAAATGAGCAACTTAGCAAATGAGCAAATGAGCGCAAATGAGCGCAAATGAGCAATTGAGCAATTGAGCAAATGAGCAAATGAGCAAATGAGCAAATAGCAAATGAGCAAATGAGCAAATGAGCAAATGAGCAAATGAGAGCAAGTGAGAGCAAATGAGAGCAAATGAGGAAATGAGCACATGAACAAATGAGCAAATGAGCAAATAAGCAAATGAGCAAATGAGCAAAAGAGCAAAAGAGCAAAAGAGCAATTGAGCAAATGAGCAAATGAGCAAATGAGAGCAAATGAGAGCAAATGAGAGCAAATGAGCACATGAGCACATGAGCACATGAGCAAATGAGCAAATGAGCAAAAGAACAAATGAGAGCAAATGAGAGAAAATTAGAGCAAATAAGAGCAAATGAGCAAATGAACAAATGGGCAAATGAGCAAATGAGCGCAAATGAGCGCAAATGAGCAATTGAGCAATTGAGCAAATGAGCAAATGAGCAAATGAGCAAATAGCAAATGAGCAAATGAGCAAATGAGCAAATGAGCAAATGAGAGCAAGTGAGAGCAAATGAGAGCAAATGAGGAAATGAGCACATGAACAAATGAGCAAATGAGCAAATAAGCAAATGAGCAAATGAGCAAAAGAGCAAAAGAGCAAAAGAGCAATTGAGCAAATGAGCAAATGAGCAAATGAGAGCAAATGAGAGCAAATGAGAGCAAATGAGCACATGAGCACATGAGCACATGAGCAAATGAGCAAATGAGCAAAAGAACAAATGAGAGCAAATGAGAGAAAATTAGAGCAAATAAGAGCAAATGAGCAAATGAACAAATGAGCAAATGAGCAAATGAGCAAATGAGAGCAAATGAGAGCAAATGAGAGCAAATGAGAGCAAATGAGAGCAAATGAGAGCAAATGAGCAAGAGAGCAAATGAGCAAATTAACAAATGAGCAAATGAGCAAATGAGTAAATGAGCAAAAGAGCAAAAGAGCAAAAGAGAAAATGAGCAAATGAGCAAATGAGCAAATGAGCAAATGAGAAAATGAGCAAATGAGCAAATGGGCAAATGGGCAATTGGGCAAATGAGCAAATGGGCAAATGAGCAAATGAGAGCAAATGAGCAAATGAGCAAATGAGCAAATGAGAAAATGAGCAAATGAGCAAATGAGCAAATGACCAATTGAGCAAATGAGCAAATGAGCAAATGAGCAAATGAGCACATGAGCAAATGAACAAATGAGCAAATGAGCAAATGAGAGTAAATGAGAGCAAGTGAGAGCAAATGAGAGCAAATGAGAGCAAATGAGCAAATGAACGCATGAGCGCATGAGAGCATGAGCGCATGAGCAAATGAGCAAATGAGCAAATGAGCAATAGAGCAAAAGAGCAAAAGAGCAAATGAGCAAATAAGCAAATGAGCAAATGAGAGCAAATGAGCAAATGAGCAAATGAGCAAATGAGCAAATGAGCAAATGAGAGCAAATGAGAGCAAATGAGAGCAAATGAGAGCAAATGAGAGCAAATGAGAGCAAATGAGAGCAAATGAGCAAATGAGCAAATGAGCAACTGAGCAACTGAGCAAATGAGCAAATGAGCGCAAATGAGCGCAAATGAGCAATTGAGCAAATGAGCAAATGAGCAAATGAGCAAATGAGCAAATGAGCAAATGAGCAACTTAGCAAATGAGCAAATGAGCGCAAATGAGCGCAAATGAGCAATTGAGCAATTGAGCAAATGAGCAAATGAGCAAATGAGCAAATAGCAAATGAGCAAATGAGCAAATGAGCAAATGAGCAAATGAGAGCAAGTGAGAGCAAATGAGAGCAAATGAGGAAATGAGCACATGAACAAATGAGCAAATGAGCAAATAAGCAAATGAGCAAATGAGCAAAAGAGCAAAAGAGCAAAAGAGCAATTGAGCAAATGAGCAAATGAGCAAATGAGAGCAAATGAGAGCAAATGAGAGCAAATGAGCACATGAGCACATGAGCACATGAGCAAATGAGCAAATGAGCAAAAGAACAAATGAGAGCAAATGAGAGAAAATTAGAGCAAATAAGAGCAAATGAGCAAATGAGCAAATGGGCAAATGAGCAAATGGGCAAATGAGCAAAATGAGCAAATGAGCAAATGAGCAATTGAGCAAATGAGCAAATGAGCAAATGAGAGCAAATGAGAGCAAATGAGCAAATGAGCAAATGAGCACATGAGCACATGAGCACATGAGCAAATGAGCAAATGGGCAAATGAGCAAATGAGCAAATGAGCAAATGAGCAAATGAGCAAATGAGCAAATGAGAGCAAATGAGCAAATGAGAGCAAATGAGAGCAAATGAGCAAATGAGCAAATGAGCAAATGAGCACATGAGCACATGAGCACATGAACAAATGAGCAAATGAGCAAATGAGCAAATGAGCAAATGAGCAAATGAGCAAATGAGAGCAAATGAAAGCAAATGAGCAAATGAGCAAATGAGCACATGAGCAAATGAGCAAATAAGCAAATGAGCAAATGAGCAAATGAGCAAATGAGAGCAGATGAGCAAATGAGCAAATGAGCAAATGAGCAAATAAGAGCAGATGAGCAAATGAGCAAATGAGCAAATGAGCAAATGAGCAAAAAAGCAAATGAGCAAAAGAGCAAAAGAGCAAAAGAGCAAAAAAGCAAATGAGCAAATGAGCAAATGAGCAAATGAGCAAATGAGCAAATGAGCAAATGAGCAAATGAGCAAATGAGCAAATGAGCAAATGAGCAAATAAGCGCAAATGAGCATATGAGCAAATGAGCAAATGAGCAAATGAGCAAATGAGCAAATGAGCAAATGAGCACATGAGCAAATGAGCAAATGGGCAAATGAGCAAATGAGCAAATAAGAGCAGATGAGCAAATGAGCAAATGAGCAAATGAGCGCAAATGAGCATATGAGCAAATGAGCAAATGAGCAAATGAGCAAATGAGCAAATGAGCAAATGAGCAAATGAGCAAATGAGAGCAAATGAAAGCAAATGAGCAAATGAGCAAATGAGCACATGAGCAAATGAGCAAATGAGCAAATGAGCAAATGAGCAAATGAGCAAATGAGCAAATGAGAGCAGATGAGCAAATGAGCAAATGAGCAAATGAGAAAATAAGAGCAGATGAGCAAATGAGCAAATGAGCAAATGAGCAAATGAGCAAATGAACAAATGAGCAAATGAGCAAATGAGCAAATGAGCAAATGAGCAAATGAGCGCAAATGAGCAAATGAGCAAATGAGCAAATGAGCAAATGAGCAAATGAGCAAATGAGCAAATGAGCAAATGAGCAAATGAGCAAATGAGCAAATGAGCAAATGAGCAAATGAGCAAATGAGAGCAAATGAGCAAATGAGAGCAAGTGAGAGCAAGTGAGAGCAAATGAGAGCAAATGAGAGCAAATGAGCAAATGAACGCATGAGCGCATGAGAGCATGAGCGCATGAGCAAATGAGCAAATGAGCAAATGAGCAATAGAGCAAAAGAGCAAAAGAGCAAATGAGCAAATAAGCAAATGAGCAAATGAGAGCAAATGAGCAAATGAGCAAATGAGCAAATGAGCAAATGAGCAAATGAGAGCAAATGAGAGCAAATGAGAGCAAATGAGAGCAAATGAGAGCAAATGAGAGCAAATGAGAGCAAATGAGCAATTGAGCAAATGAGCAAATGAGCGCAAATGAGAGCAAATGAGCAAATGAGCAAATGAGCAAATGAGAGCAAATGAGAGCAAATGAGAGCAAATGAGAGCAAATGAGAGCAAATGAGAGCAAGTGAGAGCAAATGAGAGCAAATGAGAAAATGAGAAAATGAGCACATGAGCAAATGAGCAAATGAGCAAATGAGCAAATGAGCAAATGGGCAAATGGGCAAATGGGCAAATGAGCAAATGGGGAAATGAGCAAATGAGCAAATGAGCAAATGAGCAAATGAGCAAATGAGCTAATGAGCAAATGAGCAAATGAGAGCAAATGAGAGCAAATGAGAGCAAATGAGCAAATGAGCAAATGAGCACATGAGCACATGAGCAAATGAGCAGATGAGCAAATGAGAGCAAATGAGAGCAAATGAGCAAATGAGCAAATGAGCAAATGAGCAAATGAGCAAATGAGCAAATAAGCAAATTAGCAAATGAGCAAATGAGCAAATGAGAGCAAATGAGAGCAAATGAGCAAATGAGCGCAAATGAGCGCAAATGAGCACAAATGAGAGCAAATGAGCGCAAATGAGCGCAAATGAGAGCAAATGAGCAAATGAGCAAATGAGCAAATGAGCAAATGAACAAATGAGCAAATGAGCAAATGAGCAAATGAGAGCAAATGAGAGCAAATGAGAGCAAATGAGAGCAAATGAGAGCAAATGAGAGCAAATGAGCAAGAGAGCAAATGAGCAAATTAACAAATGAGCAAATGAGCAAATGAGTAAATGAGCAAAAGAGCAAAAGAGCAAAAGAGAAAATGAGCAAATGAGCAAATGAGCAAATGAGCAAATGAGCAAATGAGCAAATGAGCAAATGGGCAAATGGGCAATTGGGCAAATGAGCAAATGGGCAAATGAGCAAATGAGAGCAAATGAGCAAATGAGCAAATGAGCAAATGAGAAAATGAGCAAATGAGCAAATGAGCAAATGACCAATTGAGCAAATGAGCAAATGAGCAAATGAGCAAATGAGCACATGAGCAAATGAACAAATGAGCAAATGAGCAAATGAGAGTAAATGAGAGCAAGTGAGAGCAAATGAGAGCAAATGAGAGCAAATGAGCAAATGAACGCATGAGCGCATGAGAGCATGAGCGCATGAGCAAATGAGCAAATGAGCAAATGAGCAATAGAGCAAAAGAGCAAAAGAGCAAATGAGCAAATAAGCAAATGAGCAAATGAGAGCAAATGAGCAAATGAGCAAATGAGCAAATGAGCAAATGAGCAAATGAGAGCAAATGAGAGCAAATGAGAGCAAATGAGAGCAAATGAGAGCAAATGAGAGCAAATGAGAGCAAATGAGCAAATGAGCAAATGAGCAACTGAGCAACTGAGCAAATGAGCAAATGAGCGCAAATGAGCGCAAATGAGCAATTGAGCAAATGAGCAAATGAGCAAATGAGCAAATGAGCAAATGAGCAACTTAGCAAATGAGCAAATGAGCGCAAATGAGCGCAAATGAGCAATTGAGCAATTGAGCAAATGAGCAAATGAGCAAATGAGCAAATAGCAAATGAGCAAATGAGCAAATGAGCAAATGAGCAAATGAGAGCAAGTGAGAGCAAATGAGAGCAAATGAGGAAATGAGCACATGAACAAATGAGCAAATGAGCAAATAAGCAAATGAGCAAATGAGCAAAAGAGCAAAAGAGCAAAAGAGCAATTGAGCAAATGAGCAAATTAGCAAATGAGCAAATGAGCAAATGAGCAAATGAGCAAATGAGCAAATGAGAGCAAATGAGAGCAAATGAGAGCAAATGAGCACATGAGCACATGAGCACATGAGCAAATGAGCAAATGAGCAAAAGAACAAATGAGAGCAAATGAGAGAAAATTAGAGCAAATAAGAGCAAATGAGCAAATAAGCAAATGAGCAAATGAGCAAAAGAGCAAAAGAGCAAAAGAGCAATTGAGCAAATGAGCAAATTAGCAAATGAGCAAATGAGCAAATGAGCAAATGAGCAAATGAGCAAATGAGAGCAAATGAGAGCAAATGAGCAAATGAGCAAATGAGCACATGAGCACATGAGCACATGAGCAAATGAGCAAATGGGCAAATGAGCAAATGAGCAAATGAGCAAATGAGCAAATGAGCAAATGAGAGCAAATGAGCAAATGAGAGCAAATGAGAGCAAATGAGCAAATGAGCAAATGAGCAAATGAGCACATGAGCACATGAGCACATGAACAAATGAGCAAATGAGCAAATGAGCAAATGAGCAAATGAGCAAATGAGCAAATGAGAGCAAATGAAAGCAAATGAGCAAATGAGCAAATGAGCACATGAGCAAATGAGCAAATAAGCAAATGAGCAAATGAGCAAATGAGCAAATGAGAGCAGATGAGCAAATGAGCAAATGAGCAAATGAGCAAATAAGAGCAGATGAGCAAATGAGCAAATGAGCAAATGAGCAAATGAGCAAAAAAGCAAATGAGCAAAAGAGCAAAAGAGCAAAAGAGCAAAAAGCAAATGAGCAAATGAGCAAATGAGCAAATGAGCAAATGAGCAAATGAGCAAATGAGCAAATGAGCAAATGAGCAAATGAGCAAATGAGCAAATAAGCGCAAATGAGCATATGAGCAAATGAGCAAATGAGCAAATGAGCAAATGAGCAAATGAGCAAATGAGCACATGAGCAAATGAGCAAATGGGCAAATGAGCAAATGAGCAAATAAGAGCAGATGAGCAAATGAGCAAATGAGCAAATGAGCGCAAATGAGCATATGAGCAAATGAGCAAATGAGCAAATGAGCAAATGAGCAAATGAGCAAATGAGCAAATGAGCAAATGAGAGCAAATGAAAGCAAATGAGCAAATGAGCAAATGAGCACATGAGCAAATGAGCAAATGAGCAAATGAGCAAATGAGCAAATGAGCAAATGAGCAAATGAGAGCAGATGAGCAAATGAGCAAATGAGCAAATGAGAAAATAAGAGCAGATGAGCAAATGAGCAAATGAGCAAATGAGCAAATGAACAAATGAGCAAATGAGCAAATGAGCAAATGAGCAAATGAGCAAATGAGCGCAAATGAGCAAATGAGCAAATGAGCAAATGAGCAAATGAGCAAATGAGCAAATGAGCAAATGAGCAAATGAGCAAATGAGCAAATGAGCAAATGAGCAAATGAGCAAATGAGAGCAAATGAGCAAATGAGAGCAAGTGAGAGCAAGTGAGAGCAAATGAGAGCAAATGAGAGCAAATGAGCAAATGAACGCATGAGCGCATGAGAGCATGAGCGCATGAGCAAATGAGCAAATGAGCAAATGAGCAATAGAGCAAAAGAGCAAAAGAGCAAATGAGCAAATAAGCAAATGAGCAAATGAGAGCAAATGAGCAAATGAGCAAATGAGCAAATGAGCAAATGAGCAAATGAGAGCAAATGAGAGCAAATGAGAGCAAATGAGAGCAAATGAGAGCAAATGAGAGCAAATGAGAGCAAATGAGAGCAAATGAGCAAATGAGCAAATGAGCAACTGAGCAAATGAGCAAATGAGCGCAAATGAGCGCAAATGAGCAATTGAGCAAATGAGCAAATGAGCAAATGAGCAAATGAGCAAATGAGCAAATGAGCAACTGAGCAAATGAGCAAATGAGCGCAAATGAGCGCAAATGAGCAATTGAGCAATTGAGCAAATGAGCAAATGAGCAAATGAGCAAATAGCAAATGAGCAAATGAGCAAATGAGCAAATGAGCAAATGAGAGCAAGTGAGAGCAAATGAGAGCAAATGAGGAAATGAGCACATGAACAAATGAGCAAATGAGCAAATAAGCAAATGAGCAAATGAGCAAAAGAGCAAAAGAGCAAAAGAGCAATTGAGCAAATGAGCAAATTAGCAAATGAGCAAATGAGCAAATGGGCAAATGAGCAAATGAGCAAATGAGCAAATGAGCAAATGAGAGCAAATGAGAGCAAATGAGAGCAAATGAGCACATGAGCACATGAGCACATGAGCAAATGAGCAAATGAGCAAAAGAACAAATGAGAGCAAATGAGAGCAAATTAGAGCAAATGAGAGCAAATGAGCAAATGAGCAAATGGGCAAATGAGCAAATGGGCAAATGAGCAAAATGAGCAAATGAGCAAATGAGCAAATGAGCAAATGAGCAAATGAGCAAATGAGAGCAAATGAGAGCAAATGAGCAAATGAGCAAATGAGCACATGAGCACATGAGCACATGAGCAAATGAGCAAATGGGCAAATGAGCAAATGAGCAAATGAGCAAATGAGCAAATGAGCAAATGAGAGCAAATGAGCAAATGAGAGCAAATGAGAGCAAATGAGCAAATGAGCAAATGAGCAAATGAGCACATGAGCACATGAGCACATGAACAAATGAGCAAATGAGCAAATGAGCAAAAGAACAAATGAGAGCAAATGAGAGCAAATGAGCAAATGAGAGCAAATGAGAGCAAATGAGAGCAAATGAGCAAATGAGCATATGAGCACATGAGCAAATGAGCAAATGAGCAAATGAGCAAATGAGCAAATGACCAAATGAGCAAATGAGCAAATGAGCAAAAGAGCAAAAGAGCAAAAGAGCAAAAAAGCAAATGAGCAAAAGAGCAAAAGAGCAAAAGAGCAAAAAAGCAAATTAGCAAATGAGCAAATGAGCAAATGAGCAAATGAGCAAATGAGCAAATGAGCAAATGAGAGCAAATGAGCAGATGAGCAAATGAGCAAATGAGCAAATGAGCGCAAATGAGCATATGAGCAAATGAGCAAATGAGCAAATGAGCAAATGAGCAAATGAGCAAATGAGCACATGAGCAAATGAGCAAATGGGCAAATGAGCAAATGAGCAAATAAGAGCAGATGAGCAAATGAGCAAATGAGCAAATGAGCAAATGAGCAAATGAGCAAATGAGCAAATGAGCAACTGAGCAACTGAGCAAATGAGCAAATGAGCGCAAATGAGCAAATGAGCGCAAATGAGCAAATGAGCAAATGAGCAAATGAGCAAATGAGCAACTGAGCAAATGAGCAAATGAGCGCAAATGAGCGCAAATGAGCAATTGAGCAATTGAGCAAATGAGCAAATGAGCAAATGAGCAAATGAGCAAATGAGCAAATGAGCAAATGAGCAAATGAGCAAATGAGAGCAAGTGAGAGCAAATGAGAGCAAATGAGGAAATGAGCACATGAACAAATGAGCAAATGAGCAAATAAGCAAATGAGCAAATGAGCAAAAGAGCAAAAGAGCAAAAGAGCAATTGAGCAAATGAGCAAATTAGCAAATGAGCGCAAATGAGCAGAAATGAGCGCAAATGAGCGCAAATGAGCGCAAATGAGAGCAAATGAGCAAATGAGCAAATGAGCAAATGAGCAAATGAACAAATGAGCAAATGAGCAAATGAGCAAATGAGAGCAAATGAGAGCAAATGAGAGCAAATGAGAGCAAATGAGAGCAAATGAGAGCAAATGAGCAAGAGAGCAAATGAGCAAATTAACAAATGAGCAAATGAGCAAATGAGCAAATTAGCAAATGAGCAAATGAGCAAATGAGCGCAAATGAGCAAATGAGCGAATGAGCAAATGAGCAAATGAGCAAATGAGCAAATGAGCAATTGAGCAAATGAGCAAATGAGCAAATGAGAGCAAATGAGAGCAAATGAGAGCAAATGAGAGCAAATGAGCAAATGAGCAAATGAGCAAATGAGCAAATGAGCAAATGAGCAAATGAGCAAATGAGCAAATGAGTAAATGAGCAAAAGAGCAAAAGAGCAAAAGAGAAAATGAGCAAATGAGCAAATGAGCAAATGAGCAAATGAGCAAATGAGCAAATGGGCAAATGGGCAATTGGGCAAATGAGCAAATGGGCAAATGAGCAAATGAGAGCAAATGAGCAAATGAGCAAATGAGCAAATGAGCAAATGAGCAAATGAGAAAATGAGCAAATGAGCAAATGAGCAAATGAGCAATTAAGCAAATGAGCAAATGAGCAAATGAGCAAATGAGCACATGAGCAAATGAGCAAATGAGCAAATGAGCAAATGAGCAAATGAGCAAATGAGAGCAAATGAGAGCAAATGAGAGCAAATGAGAGCAAATAAGCAAATGAGCAAATGAGCAAATGAGAGCAAATGAGAGCAAATGAGAGCAAATGAGCAAATGAGCAAATGAGCAAATGAGCACATGAGCAAATGAGCAAATGAGCAAATGAGCAAATGAGCAAATGAGCAAATGAGCAAATGAGAGCAAATGAGAGCAAATGAGAGCAAATGAGCAAATGAGCAAATGAGCAAATGAGCAAATGAGCAAATGAGCAAATGAGCAAATGAGCGCAAATAAGCGCAAATAAGCGCAAATGAGAGCAAATGACAGCAAATGAGCAAATGAGCAAATGAGCGCAAATGAGCACAAATGAGCGCAAATGAGCGCAAATGAGCGCAAATGAGAGCAAATGAGCAAATGAGCAAATGAGCAAATGAGCAAATGAGCAAATGAGAGCAAATGAGAGCAAATGAGAGCAAATGAGAGCAAATGAGAGCAAATGAGAGCAAATGAGAGCAAATGAGAGCAAATGAGAGCAAATGAGCAAGAGAGCAAATGAGCAAATTAACAAATGAGCAAATGAGCAAATGAGCGCAAATGAGCGCAAATGAGCGCAAATGAGAGCAAATGAGCAAATGAGCAAATGAGCAAATGAGCAAATGAGCAAATGAGCAAATGAGCAAATGAGCAAATGAGAGCAAATGAGAGCAAATGAGAGCAAGTGAGAGCAAATGAGAGCAAATGAGAAAATGAGAAAATGAGCACATGAGCAAATGAGCAAATGAGCACATGAGCAAATGAGCAAATGAGCAAATGAGCAAATGAGCAAATGAGCAAATGAGCAAATGAGCAAATGAGAAAATGAGAGCAAATGAGAGCAAATGAGAGCAAGTGAGAGCAAATGAGAGCAATTGAGACAATGAGAAAATGAGCACATGAGCAAATGAGCAAATGAGCAAATGAGCAAATGGGCAAATGGGCAATTGGGCAAATGAGCAAATGGGCAAATGAGCAAATGAGAGCAAATGAGCAAATGAGCAAATGAGCAAATGAGCAAATGAGCAAATGAGAAAATGAGCAAATGAGCAAATGAGCAAATGAGCAATTGAGCAAATGAGCAAATGAGCAAATGAGCAAATGAGCACATGAGCAAATGAGCAAATGAGCAAATGAGCAAATGAGCAAATGAGCAAATGAGAGCAAATGAGAGCAAATGAGAGCAAATCAGAGCAAATAAGCAAATGAGCAAATGAGCAAATGAGAGCAAGTGAGAGCAAATGAGAGCAAATGAGAGCAAATGAGAGCAAATGAGAGCAAATAAGCAAATAAGCAAATGAGCAAATGAGAGCAAATGAGCAAATGAGCAAATGAGCAAATGAGCAAATGAGCAAATGAGAGCAAATGAGAGCAAATGAGAGCAAATGAGAGCAAATGAGAGCAAATGAGAGCAAATGAGAGCAAATGAGCAAATGAGCAAATGAGCAACTGAGCAACTGAGCAAATGAGCAAATGAGCGCAAATGAGCGCAAATGAGCAATTGAGCAAATGAGCAAATGAGAAAATGAGCAAATGAGCAAATGAGCAACTTAGCAAATGAGCAAATGAGCGCAAATGAGCGCAAATGAGCAATTGAGCAATTGAGCAAATGAGCAAATGAGCAAATGAGAGCAAGTGAGAGCAAATGAGAGCAAATGAGGAAATGAGCACATGAACAAATGAGCAAATGAGCAAATAAGCAAATGAGCAAATGAGCAAAAGAGCAAAAGAGCAAAAGAGCAATTGAGCAAATGAGCAAATTAGCAAATGAGCAAATGAGCAAATGAGCAAATGAGCAAATGAGAGCAAATGAGAGCAAATGAGAGCAAATGAGCACATGAGCACATGAGCACATGAGCAAATGAGCAAATGAGCAAAAGAACAAATGAGAGCAAATGAGAGAAAATTAGAGCAAATAAGAGCAAATGAGCAAATGAGCAAATGGGCAAATGAGCAAATGGGCAAATGAGCAAAATGAGCAAATGAGCAAATGAGCAATTGAGCAAATGAGCAAATGAGCAAATGAGAGCAAATGAGAGCAAATGAGCAAATGAGCAAATGAGCACATGAGCACATGAGCACATGAGCAAATGAGCAAATGGGCAAATGAGCAAATGAGCAAATGAGCAAATGAGCAAATGAGCAAATGAGAGCAAATGAGCAAATGAGAGCAAATGAGAGCAAATGAGCAAATGAGCAAATGAGCAAATGAGCACATGAGCACATGAGCACATGAACAAATGAGCAAATGAGCAAATGAGCAAATGAGCAAATGAGCAAATGAGCAAATGAGAGCAAATGAAAGCAAATGAGCAAATGAGCAAATGAGCACATGAGCAAATGAGCAAATAAGCAAATGAGCAAATGAGCAAATGAGCAAATGAGAGCAGATGAGCAAATGAGCAAATGAGCAAATGACCAAATAAGAGCAGATGAGCAAATGAGCAAATGAGCAAATGAGCAAATGAGCAAAAAAGCAAATGAGCAAAAGAGCAAAAGAGCAAAAGAGCAAAAAAGCAAATGAGCAAATGAGCAAATGAGCAAATGAGCAAATGAGCAAATGAGCAAATGAGCAAATGAGCAAATGAGCAAATGAGCAAATGAGCAAATAAGCGCAAATGAGCATATGAGCAAATGAGCAAATGAGCAAATGAGCAAATGAGCAAATGAGCAAATGAGCACATGAGCAAATGAGCAAATGGGCAAATGAGCAAATGAGCAAATAAGAGCAGATGAGCAAATGAGCAAATGAGCAAATGAGCGCAAATGAGCATATGAGCAAATGAGCAAATGAGCAAATGAGCAAATGAGCAAATGAGCAAATGAGCAAATGAGCAAATGAGAGCAAATGAAAGCAAATGAGCAAATGAGCAAATGAGCACATGAGCAAATGAGCAAATGAGCAAATGAGCAAATGAGCAAATGAGCAAATGAGCAAATGAGAGCAGATGAGCAAATGAGCAAATGAGCAAATGAGAAAATAAGAGCAGATGAGCAAATGAGCAAATGAGCAAATGAGCAAATGAACAAATGAGCAAATGAGCAAATGAGCAAATGAGCAAATGAGCAAATGAGCGCAAATGAGCAAATGAGCAAATGAGCAAATGAGCAAATGAGCAAATGAGCAAATGAGCAAATGAGCAAATGAGCAAATGAGCAAATGAGCAAATGAGCAAATGAGCAAATGAGAGCAAATGAGCAAATGAGAGCAAGTGAGAGCAAGTGAGAGCAAATGAGAGCAAATGAGAGCAAATGAGCAAATGAACGCATGAGCGCATGAGAGCATGAGCGCATGAGCAAATGAGCAAATGAGCAAATGAGCAATAGAGCAAAAGAGCAAAAGAGCAAATGAGCAAATAAGCAAATGAGCAAATGAGAGCAAATGAGCAAATGAGCAAATGAGCAAATGAGCAAATAGCAAATGAGCAAATGAGCAAATGAGCAAATGAGCAAATGAGAGCAAGTGAGAGCAAATGAGAGCAAATGAGGAAATGAGCACATGAACAAATGAGCAAATGAGCAAATAAGCAAATGAGCAAATGAGCAAAAGAGCAAAAGAGCAAAAGAGCAATTGAGCAAATGAGCAAATTAGCAAATGAGCAAATGAGCAAATGAGCAAATGAGCAAATGAGCAAATGAGAGCAAATGAGAGCAAATGAGAGCAAATGAGCACATGAGCACATGAGCACATGAGCAAATGAGCAAATGAGCAAAAGAACAAATGAGAGCAAATGAGAGAAAATTAGAGCAAATAAGAGCAAATGAGCAAATGAGCAAATGGGCAAATGAGCAAATGGGCAAATGAGCAAAATGAGCAAATGAGCAAATGAGCAATTGAGCAAATGAGCAAATGAGCAAATGAGAGCAAATGAGAGCAAATGAGCAAATGAGCAAATGAGCACATGAGCACATGAGCACATGAGCAAATGAGCAAATGGGCAAATGAGCAAATGAGCAAATGAGCAAATGAGCAAATGAGCAAATGAGAGCAAATGAGCAAATGAGAGCAAATGAGAGCAAATGAGCAAATGAGCAAATGAGCAAATGAGCACATGAGCACATGAGCACATGAACAAATGAGCAAATGAGCAAATGAGCAAATGAGCAAATGAGCAAATGAGCAAATGAGAGCAAATGAAAGCAAATGAGCAAATGAGCAAATGAGCACATGAGCAAATGAGCAAATAAGCAAATGAGCAAATGAGCAAATGAGCAAATGAGAGCAGATGAGCAAATGAGCAAATGAGCAAATGAGCAAATAAGAGCAGATGAGCAAATGAGCAAATGAGCAAATGAGCAAATGAGCAAAAAAGCAAATGAGCAAAAGAGCAAAAGAGCAAAAGAGCAAAAAAGCAAATGAGCAAATGAGCAAATGAGCAAATGAGCAAATGAGCAAATGAGCAAATGAGCAAATGAGCAAATGAGCAAATGAGCAAATGAGCAAATAAGCGCAAATGAGCATATGAGCAAATGAGCAAATGAGCAAATGAGCAAATGAGCAAATGAGCAAATGAGCACATGAGCAAATGAGCAAATGGGCAAATGAGCAAATGAGCAAATAAGAGCAGATGAGCAAATGAGCAAATGAGCGCAAATGAGCATATGAGCAAATGAGCAAATGAGCAAATGAGCAAATGAGCAAATGAGCAAATGAGCAAATAAGAGCAGATGAGCAAATGAGCAAATGAGCGCAAATGAGCATATGAGCAAATGAGCAAATGAGCAAATGAGCAAAAGAGCAAATGAGCAAATAAGCAAATGAGCAAATGAGAGCAAATGAGCAAATGAGCAAATGAGCAAATGAGCAAATGAGCAAATGAGAGCAAATGAGAGCAAATGAGAGCAAATGAGAGCAAATGAGAGCAAATGAGAGCAAATGAGAGCAAATGAGCAAATGAGCAAATGAGCAACTGAGCAACTGAGCAAATGAGCAAATGAGCGCAAATGAGCGCAAATGAGCAATTGAGCAAATGAGCAAATGAGCAAATGAGCAAATGAGCAAATGAGCAAATGAGCAACTGAGCAAATGAGCAAATGAGCGCAAATGAGCGCAAATGAGCAATTGAGCAATTGAGCAAATGAGCAAATGAGCAAATGAGCAAATAGCAAATGAGCAAATGAGCAAATGAGCAAATGAGCAAATGAGAGCAAGTGAGAGCAAATGAGAGCAAATGAGGAAATGAGCACATGAACAAATGAGCAAATGAGCAAATAAGCAAATGAGCAAATGAGCAAAAGAGCAAAAGAGCAAAAGAGCAATTGAGCAAATGAGCAAATTAGCAAATGAGCAAATGAGCAAATGGGCAAATGAGCAAATGAGCAAATGAGCAAATGAGCAAATGAGAGCAAATGAGAGCAAATGAGAGCAAATGAGCACATGAGCACATGAGCACATGAGCAAATGAGCAAATGAGCAAAAGAACAAAAAAATGAGAGCAAATGAGAGCAAATGAGAGCAAATGAGAGCAAATGAGCAAATGAGCAAATGAGCATATGAGCACATGAGCACATGAGCAAATGAGCAAATGGGCAAATGAGCAAATGAGCAAATGAGCAAATGAGCAAATGAGCAAATGAGAGCAAATGAGCAAATGAGAGCAAATGAGAGCAAATGAGCAAATGAGCAAATGAGCAAATGAGCACATGAGCACATGAGCACATGAACAAATGAGCAAATGAGCAAATGAGCAAAAGAACAAATGAGAGCAAATGAGAGCAAATGAGCAAATGAGAGCAAATGAGAGCAAATGAGAGCAAATGAGCAAATGAGCATATGAGCACATGAGCAAATGAGCAAATGAGCAAATGAGCAAATGAGCAAATGACCAAATGAGCAAATGAGCAAATGAGCAAAAGAGCAAAAGAGCAAAAGAGCAAAAAAGCAAATGAGCAAAAGAGCAAAAGAGCAAAAGAGCAAAAAAGCAAATTAGCAAATGAGCAAATGAGCAAATGAGCAAATGAGCAAATGAGCAAATGAGCAAATGAGAGCAAATGCGCAGATGAGCAAATGAGCAAATGAGCAAATGAGCGCAAATGAGCATATGAGCAAATGAGCAAATGAGCAAATGAGCAAATGAGCAAATGAGCAAATGAGCACATGAGCAAATGAGCAAATGGGCAAATGAGCAAATGAGCAAATAAGAGCAGATGAGCAAATGAGCAAATGAGCAAATGAGCAAATGAGCAAATGAGCAAATGAGCAAATGAGCAAATGAGCAAATGAGCAAATGAGCAAATGAGCAAATGAGCAAATGAGCAATAGAGCAAAAGAGCAAAAGAGCAAAAGAGCAAATAAGCAAATGAGCAAATGAGAGCAAATGAGCAAATGAGCAAATGAGCAAATGAGCAAATGAGCAAATGAGAGCAAATGAGAGCAAATGAGAGCAAATGAGAGCAAATGAGAGCAAATGAGAGCAAATGAGAGCAAATGAGAGCAAATGAGCAAATGAGCAAATGAGCAACTGAGCAACTGAGCAAATGAGCAAATGAGCGCAAATGAGCAAATGAGCGCAAATGAGCAAATGAGCAAATGAGCAAATGAGCAAATGAGCAACTGAGCAAATGAGCAAATGAGCGCAAATGAGCGCAAATGAGCAATTGAGCAATTGAGCAAATGAGCAAATGAGCAAATGAGCAAATGAGCAAATGAGCAAATGAGCAAATGAGCAAATGAGCAAATGAGAGCAAGTGAGAGCAAATGAGAGCAAATGAGGAAATGAGCACATGAACAAATGAGCAAATGAGCAAATAAGCAAATGAGCAAATGAGCAAAAGAGCAAAAGAGCAAAAGAGCAATTGAGCAAATGAGCAAATTAGCAAATGAGCGCAAATGAGCAGAAATGAGCGCAAATGAGCGCAAATGAGCGCAAATGAGAGCAAATGAGCAAATGAGCAAATGAGCAAATGAGCAAATGAACAAATGAGCAAATGAGCAAATGAGCAAATGAGAGCAAATGAGAGCAAATGAGAGCAAATGAGAGCAAATGAGAGCAAATGAGAGCAAATGAGCAAGAGAGCAAATGAGCAAATTAACAAATGAGCAAATGAGCAAATGAGCAAATTAGCAAATGAGCAAATGAGCGCAAATGAGCGCAAATGAGCAAATGAGCAAATGAGCAAATGAGCGCAAATGAGCAAATGAGCGAATGAGCAAATGAGCAAATGAGCAAATGAGCAAATGAGCAATTGAGCAAATGAGCAAATGAGCAAATGAGAGCAAATGAGAGCAAATGAGAGCAAATGAGAGCAAATGAGCACATGAGCAAATGAGCAAATGAGCAAATGAGCAAATGAGCAAATGAGCAAATGAGCAAATGAGTAAATGAGCAAAAGAGCAAAAGAGCAAAAGAGAAAATGAGCAAATGAGCAAATGAGCAAATGAGCAAATGAGCAAATGAGCAAATGGGCAAATGGGCAATTGGGCAAATGAGCAAATGGGCAAATGAGCAAATGAGAGCAAATGAGCAAATGAGCAAATGAGCAAATGAGCAAATGAGCAAATGAGAAAATGAGCAAATGAGCAAATGAGCAAATGAGCAATTAAGCAAATGAGCAAATGAGCAAATGAGCAAATGAGCACATGAGCAAATGAGCAAATGAGCAAATGAGCAAATGAGCAAATGAGCAAATGAGAGCAAATGAGAGCAAATGAGAGCAAATGAGAGCAAATAAGCAAATGAGCAAATGAGCAAATGAGAGCAAGTGAGAGCAAATGAGAGCAAATGAGAGCAAATGAGCAAATGAGCAAATGAGCACATGAGCAAATGAGCAAATGAGCAAATGAGCAAATGAGCAAATGAGCAAATGAGCAAATGAGAGCAAATGAGAGCAAATGAGAGCAAATGAGCAAATGAGCAAATGAGCAAATGAGCAAATGAGCAAATGAGCAAATGAGCAAATGAGCGCAAATAAGCGCAAATAAGCGCAAATGAGAGCAAATGACAGCAAATGAGCAAATGAGCAAATGAGCGCAAATGAGCACAAATGAGCGCAAATGAGCGCAAATGAGCGCAAATGAGAGCAAATGAGCAAATGAGCAAATGAGCAAATGAGCAAATGAGCAAATGAGAGCAAATGAGAGCAAATGAGAGCAAATGAGAGCAAATGAGAGCAAATGAGAGCAAATGAGCAAGAGAGCAAATGAGCAAATTAACAAATGAGCAAATGAGCAAATGAGCGCAAATGAGCGCAAATGAGCGCAAATGAGAGCAAATGAGCAAATGAGCAAATGAGCAAATGAGCAAATGAGAGCAAATGAGAGCAAATGAGAGCAAGTGAGAGCAAATGAGAGCAAATGAGAAAATGAGAAAATGAGCACATGAGCAAATGAGCAAATGAGCAAATGAGCAAATGAGCAAATGAGCAAATGGGCAAATGGGCAAATGGGCAAATGAGCAAATGGGGAAATGAGCAAATGAGCAAATGAGCAAATGAGCAAATGAGCAAATGAGCAAATGAGCAAATGAGCAAATGAGAAAATGAGAGCAAATGAGAGCAAATGAGAGCAAGTGAGAGCAAATGAGAGCAATTGAGACAATGAGAAAATGAGCACATGAGCAAATGAGCAAATGAGCAAATGAGCAAATGGGCAAATGGGCAATTGGGCAAATGAGCAAATGGGCAAATGAGCAAATGAGAGCAAATGAGCAAATGAGCAAATGAGCAAATGAGCAAATGAGCAAATGAGAAAATGAGCAAATGAGCAAATGAGCAAATGAGCAATTGAGCAAATGAGCAAATGAGCAAATGAGCAAATGAGCACATGAGCAAATGAGCAAATGAGCAAATGAGCAAATGAGCAAATGAGCAAATGAGAGCAAATGAGAGCAAATGAGAGCAAATGAGAGCAAATAAGCAAATGAGCAAATGAGCAAATGAGAGCAAGTGAGAGCAAATGAGAGCAAATGAGAGCAAATGAGCAAATGAGCAAATGAGCACATGAGCAAATGAGCAAATGAGCAAATGAGCAAATGAGCAAATGAGCAAATGAGCAAATGAGCAAATGAGCAAATGAGAGCAAATGAGAGCAAATGAGCAAATGAGCAAATGAGCAAATGAGCAAATGAGCAAATGAGCAAATGAGCGCAAATAAGCGCAAATGAGAGCAAGTGAGAGCAAATGAGAGCAAATGAGCAAATGAGCAAATGAGCGCAAATGAGCACAAATGACCGCAAATGAGCGCAAATGAGCGCAAATGAGAGCAAATGAGCAAATGAGCAAATGAGCAAATGAGCAAATGAGCAAATGAGCAAATGAGAGCAAATGAGAGCAAATGAGAGCAAATGAGCAAGAGAGCAAATGAGCAAATTAACAAATGAGCAAATGAGCAAATGAGCAAATGAGCGCAAATGAGCGCAAATGAGCGCAAATGAGCAAATGAGCAAATGAGCAAATGAGCAAATAAGCAAATGAGCAAATGAGCAAATGAGAGCAAATGAGAGCAAATGAGAGCAAATGAGAGCAAATGAGAGCAAATGAGAGCAAATGAGAGCAAATGAGCAAATGAGCAAATGAACAACTGAGCAACTGAGCAAATGAGCAAATGAGCGCAAATGAGCGCAAATGAGCAATTGAGCAAATGAGCAAATGAGCAAATGAGCAAATGAGCAAATGAGCAACTGAGCAAATGAGCAAATGAGCGCAAATGAGCGCAAATGAGCAATTGAGCAATTGAGCAAATGAGCAAATGAGCAAATGAGCAAATAGCAAATGAGCAAATGAGCAAATGAGCAAATGAGCAAATGAGAGCAAGTGAGAGCAAATGAGAGCAAATGAGGAAATGAGCACATGAACAAATGAGCAAATGAGCAAATAAGCAAATGAGCAAATGAGCAAAAGAGCAAAAGAGCAAAAGAGCAATTGAGCAAATGAGCAAATTAGCAAATGAGCAAATGAGCAAATGGGCAAATGAGCAAATGAGCAAATGAGCAAATGAGCAAATGAGAGCAAATGAGAGCAAATGAGAGCAAATGAGCACATGAGCACATGAGCACATGAGCAAATGAGCAAATGAGCAAAAGAACAAATGAGAGCAAATGAGAGCAAATTAGAGCAAATGAGAGCAAATGAGCAAATGAGCAAATGGGCAAATGAGCAAATGGGCAAATGAGCAAAATGAGCAAATGAGCAAATGAGCAAATGAGCAAATGAGCAAATGAGCAAATGAGAGCAAATGAGAGCAAATGAGCAAATGAGCAAATGAGCACATGAGCACATGAGCACATGAGCAAATGAGCAAATGGGCAAATGAGCAAATGAGCAAATGAGCAAATGAGCAAATGAGCAAATGAGAGCAAATGAGCAAATGAGAGCAAATGAGAGCAAATGAGCAAATGAGCAAATGAGCAAATGAGCACATGAGCACATGAGCACATGAACAAATGAGCAAATGAGCAAATGAGCAAAAGAACAAATGAGAGCAAATGAGAGCAAATGAGCAAATGAGAGCAAATGAGAGCAAATGAGAGCAAATGAGCAAATGAGCATATGAGCACATGAGCAAATGAGCAAATGAGCAAATGAGCAAATGAGCAAATGACCAAATGAGCAAATGAGCAAATGAGCAAAAGAGCAAAAGAGCAAAAGAGCAAAAAAGCAAATGAGCAAAAGAGCAAAAGAGCAAAAGAGCAAAAAAGCAAATTAGCAAATGAGCAAATGAGCAAATGAGCAAATGAGCAAATGAGCAAATGAGCAAATGAGAGCAAATGAGCAGATGAGCAAATGAGCAAATGAGCAAATGAGCGCAAATGAGCATATGAGCAAATGAGCAAATGAGCAAATGAGCAAATGAGCAAATGAGCAAATGAGCACATGAGCAAATGAGCAAATGGGCAAATGAGCAAATGAGCAAATAAGAGCAGATGAGCAAATGAGCAAATGAGCAAATGAGCAAATGAGCAAATGAGCAAATGAGCAAATGAGCAAATGAGCAAATGAGCAAATGAGCAAATGAGCAAATGAGCAAATGAGCAATAGAGCAAAAGAGCAAAAGAGCAAAAGAGCAAATAAGCAAATGAGCAAATGAGAGCAAATGAGCAAATGAGCAAATGAGCAAATGAGCAAATGAGAGCAAATGAGAGCAAATGAGAGCAAATGAGAGCAAATGAGAGCAAATGAGAGCAAATGAGAGCAAATGAGAGCAAATGAGCAAATGAGCAAATGAGCAACTGAGCAACTGAGCAAATGAGCAAATGAGCGCAAATGAGCAAATGAGCGCAAATGAGCAAATGAGCAAATGAGCAAATGAGCAAATGAGCAACTGAGCAAATGAGCAAATGAGCGCAAATGAGCGCAAATGAGCAATTGAGCAATTGAGCAAATGAGCAAATGAGCAAATGAGCAAATGAGCAAATGAGCAAATGAGCAAATGAGCAAATGAGCAAATGAGAGCAAGTGAGAGCAAATGAGAGCAAATGAGGAAATGAGCACATGAACAAATGAGCCAATGAGCAAATAAGCAAATGAGCAAATGAGCAAAAGAGCAAAAGAGCAAAAGAGCAATTGAGCAAATGAGCAAATTAGCAAATGAGCGCAAATGAGCAGAAATGAGCGCAAATGAGCGCAAATGAGCGCAAATGAGAGCAAATGAGCAAATGAGCAAATGAGCAAATGAGCAAATGAACAAATGAGCAAATGAGCAAATGAGCAAATGAGAGCAAATGAGAGCAAATGAGAGCAAATGAGAGCAAATGAGAGCAAATGAGAGCAAATGAGCAAGAGAGCAAATGAGCAAATTAACAAATGAGCAAATGAGCAAATGAGCAAATTAGCAAATGAGCAAATGAGCGCAAATGAGCGCAAATGAGCAAATGAGCAAATGAGCAAATGAGCGCAAATGAGCAAATGAGCGAATGAGCAAATGAGCAAATGAGCAAATGAGCAAATGAGCAATTGAGCAAATGAGCAAATGAGCAAATGAGAGCAAATGAGAGCAAATGAGAGCAAATGAGAGCAAATGAGCACATGAGCAAATGAGCAAATGAGCAAATGAGCAAATGAGCAAATGAGCAAATGAGCAAATGAGTAAATGAGCAAAAGAGCAAAAGAGCAAAAGAGAAAATGAGCAAATGAGCAAATGAGCAAATGAGCAAATGAGCAAATGAGCAAATGGGCAAATGGGCAATTGGGCAAATGAGCAAATGGGCAAATGAGCAAATGAGAGCAAATGAGCAAATGAGCAAATGAGCAAATGAGCAAATGAGCAAATGAGAAAATGAGCAAATGAGCAAATGAGCAAATGAGCAATTAAGCAAATGAGCAAATGAGCAAATGAGCAAATGAGCACATGAGCAAATGAGCAAATGAGCAAATGAGCAAATGAGCAAATGAGCAAATGAGAGCAAATGAGAGCAAATGAGAGCAAATGAGAGCAAATAAGCAAATGAGCAAATGAGCAAATGAGAGCAAGTGAGAGCAAATGAGAGCAAATGAGAGCAAATGAGCAAATGAGCAAATGAGCACATGAGCAAATGAGCAAATGAGCAAATGAGCAAATGAGCAAATGAGCAAATGAGCAAATGAGAGCAAATGAGAGCAAATGAGAGCAAATGAGCAAATGAGCAAATGAGCAAATGAGCAAATGAGCAAATGAGCAAATGAGCAAATGAGCGCAAATAAGCGCAAATAAGCGCAAATGAGAGCAAATGACAGCAAATGAGCAAATGAGCAAATGAGCGCAAATGAGCACAAATGAGCGCAAATGAGCGCAAATGAGCGCAAATGAGAGCAAATGAGCAAATGAGCAAATGAGCAAATGAGCAAATGAGCAAATGAGCAAATGAGAGCAAATGAGAGCAAATGAGAGCAAATGAGAGCAAATGAGAGCAAATGAGAGCAAATGAGCAAGAGAGCAAATGAGCAAATTAACAAATGAGCAAATGAGCAAATGAGCGCAAATGAGCGCAAATGAGCGCAAATGAGAGCAAATGAGCAAATGAGCAAATGAGCAAATGAGCAAATGAGCAAATGAGCAAATGAGCAAATGAGCAAATGAGAGCAAATGAGAGCAAATGAGAGCAAGTGAGAGCAAATGAGAGCAAATGAGAAAATGAGAAAATGAGCACATGAGCAAATGAGCAAATGAGCAAATGAGCAAATGAGCAAATGAGCAAATGGGCAAATGGGCAAATGGGCAAATGAGCAAATGGGGAAATGAGCAAATGAGCAAATGAGCAAATGAGCAAATGAGCAAATGAGCAAATGAGCAAATGAGCAAATGAGAAAATGAGAGCAAATGAGAGCAAATGAGAGCAAGTGAGAGCAAATGAGAGCAATTGAGACAATGAGAAAATGAGCACATGAGCAAATGAGCAAATGAGCAAATGAGCAAATGGGCAAATGGGCAATTGGGCAAATGAGCAAATGGGCAAATGAGCAAATGAGAGCAAATGAGCAAATGAGCAAATGAGCAAATGAGCAAATGAGCAAATGAGAAAATGAGCAAATGAGCAAATGAGCAAATGAGCAATTGAGCAAATGAGCAAATGAGCAAATGAGCAAATGAGCACATGAGCAAATGAGCAAATGAGCAAATGAGCAAATGAGCAAATGAGCAAATGAGAGCAAATGAGAGCAAATGAGAGCAAATGAGAGCAAATAAGCAAATGAGCAAATGAGCAAATGAGAGCAAGTGAGAGCAAATGAGAGCAAATGAGAGCAAATGAGCAAATGAGCAAATGAGCACATGAGCAAATGAGCAAATGAGCAAATGAGCAAATGAGCAAATGAGCAAATGAGCAAATGAGCAAATGAGCAAATGAGAGCAAATGAGAGCAAATGAGAGCAAATGAGCAAATGAGCAAATGAGCAAATGAGCAAATGAGCAAATGAGCAAATGAGCGCAAATAAGCGCAAATGAGAGCAAGTGAGAGCAAATGAGAGCAAATGAGCAAATGAGCAAATGAGCGCAAATGAGCACAAATGAGCGCAAATGAGCGCAAATGAGCGCAAATGAGAGCAAATGAGCAAATGAGCAAATGAGCAAATGAGCAAATGAGCAAATGAGAGCAAATGAGAGCAAATGAGAGCAAATGAGCAAGAGAGCAAATGAGCAAATTAACAAATGAGCAAATGAGCAAATGAGCAAATGAGCGCAAATGAGCGCAAATGAGCGCAAATGAGCAAATGAGCAAATGAGCAAATGAGCAAATAAGCAAATGAGCAAATGAGCAAATGAGCAAATGAGCAAATGAGCAAATGAGAGCAAATGAGAGCAAATGAGAGCAAATGAGAGCAAATGAGAGCAAATGAGAGCAAATGAGAAAATGAGAAAATGAGCACATGAGCAAATGAGCAAATGAGCAAATGAGCAAATGAGCAAATGAGCAAATGGGCAAATGGGCAAATGGGCAAATGAGCAAATGGGCAAATGAGCAAATGAGCAAATGAGAGCAAATGAGAGCAAATGAGCAAATGAGCAAATGAGCAAATGAGCACATGAGCACATGAGCAAATGAGCAAATGAGAGCAAATGAGAGCAGATCAGAGCAAATGAGCAAATGAGCAAATGAGCAAATGAGCAAATGAGCAAATGAGCAAATGAGCAAATTAGCAAATGAGAAAATGAGCAAATGAGAGCAAATGAGAGCAAATGAGCAAATGAGCAAATGAGCAAATGAGAGCAAATGAGATCAAATGAGAGCAAATGAGAGCAAGTGAGAGCAAATGAGAGCAAATGAGAAAATGAGAAAATGAGCACATGAGCAAATGAGCAAATGAGCAAATGAGCAAATGAGCAAATGAGCAAATGGGCAAATGGGCAAATGGGCAAATGAGCAAATGGGCAAATGAGCAAATGAGCAAATGAGAGCAAATGAGAGCAAATGAGCAAATGAGCAAATGAGCAAATGAGCACCTGAGCACATGAGCAAATGAGCAAATGAGCAAATGAGCAAATGAGCAAATGAGCAAATGAGAGCAAATGAGAGCAAATGAGAGCAAATGAGCAAATGAGCAAATGAGCAAATGAGCAAATGAGCAAATGAGCAAATGAGCGCAAATAAGCGCAAATGAGAGCAAGTGAGAGCAAATGAGAGCAAATGAGCAAATGAGCAAATGAGCGCAAATGAGCACAAATGAGCGCAAATGAGCGCAAATGAGCGCAAATGAGAGCAAATGAGCAAATGAGCAAATGAGCAAATGAGCAAATGAGCAAATGAGAGCAAATGAGAGCAAATGAGAGCAAATGAGAGCAAATGAGCAAGAGAGCAAATGAGCAAATTAACAAATGAGCAAATGAGCAAATGAGCAAATGAGCGCAAATGAGCGCAAATGAGCGCAAATGAGCAAATGAGCAAATGAGCAAATGAGCAAATAAGCAAATGAGCAAATGAGCAAATGAGAGCAAATGAGAGCAAATGAGAGCAAATGAGAGCAAATGAGAGCAAATGAGAGCAAATGAGAGCAAATGAGCAAATGAGCAAATGAGCAACTGAGCAACTGAGCAACTGAGCAAATGAGCAAATGAGCGCAAATGAGCAATTGAGCAAATGAGCAAATGAGCAAATGAGCAAATGAGCAAATGAGCAACTGAGCAAATGAGCAAATGAGCGCAAATGAGCGCAAATGAGCAATTGAGCAATTGAGCAAATGAGCAAATGAGCAAATGAGCAAATAGCAAATGAGCAAATGAGCAAATGAGCAAATGAGCAAATGAGAGCAAGTGAGAGCAAATGAGAGCAAATGAGGAAATGAGCACATGAACAAATGAGCAAATGAGCAAATAAGCAAATGAGCAAATGAGCAAAAGAGCAAAAGAGCAAAAGAGCAATTGAGCAAATGAGCAAATTAGCAAATGAGCAAATGAGCAAATGGGCAAATGAGCAAATGAGCAAATGAGCAAATGAGCAAATGAGAGCAAATGAGAGCAAATGAGAGCAAATGAGCACATGAGCACATGAGCACATGAGCAAATGAGCAAATGAGCAAAAGAACAAATGAGAGCAAATGAGAGCAAATTAGAGCAAATGAGAGCAAATGAGCAAATGAGCAAATGGGCAAATGAGCAAATGGGCAAATGAGCAAAATGAGCAAATGAGCAAATGAGCAAATGAGCAAATGAGCAAATGAGCAAATGAGAGCAAATGAGAGCAAATGAGCAAATGAGCAAATGAGCACATGAGCACATGAGCACATGAGCAAATGAGCAAATGGGCAAATGAGCAAATGAGCAAATGAGCAAATGAGCAAATGAGCAAATGAGAGCAAATGAGCAAATGAGAGCAAATGAGAGCAAATGAGCAAATGAGCAAATGAGCAAATGAGCACATGAGCACATGAGCACATGAACAAATGAGCAAATGAGCAAATGAGCAAAAGAACAAATGAGAGCAAATGAGAGCAAATGAGCAAATGAGAGCAAATGAGAGCAAATGAGAGCAAATGAGCAAATGAGCATATGAGCACATGAGCAAATGAGCAAATGAGCAAATGAGCAAATGAGCAAATGACCAAATGAGCAAATGAGCAAATGAGCAAAAGAGCAAAAGAGCAAAAGAGCAAAAAAGCAAATGAGCAAAAGAGCAAAAGAGCAAAAGAGCAAAAAAGCAAATTAGCAAATGAGCAAATGAGCAAATGAGCAAATGAGCAAATGAGCAAATGAGCAAATGAGAGCAAATGAGCAGATGAGCAAATGAGCAAATGAGCAAATGAGCGCAAATGAGCATATGAGCAAATGAGCAAATGAGCAAATGAGCAAATGAGCAAATGAGCAAATGAGCACATGAGCAAATGAGCAAATGGGCAAATGAGCAAATGAGCAAATAAGAGCAGATGAGCAAATGAGCAAATGAGCAAATGAGCAAATGAGCAAATGAGCAAAAGAGCAAAAGAGCAAATAAGCAAATGAGCAAATGAGAGCAAATGAGCAAATGAGCAAATGAGCAAATGAGCAAATGAGCAAATGAGAGCAAATGAGAGCAAATGAGAGCAAATGAGAGCAAATGAGAGCAAATGAGAGCAAATGAGAGCAAATGAGAGCAAATGAGCAAATGAGCAAATGAGCAACTGAGCAACTGAGCAAATGAGCAAATGAGCGCAAATGAGCAAATGAGCGCAAATGAGCAAATGAGCAAATGAGCAAATGAGCAAATGAGCAACTGAGCA